>BGPT01001868.1:128-35990 GCA_003297045.1 Symbiodinium sp. clade C Y103
AATATATATAATATAATATATATAATATAATATATATAATATAATATATATAATATAATATATATAATATAATATATATAATATAATATATATATATAAGAACATAATTAAAGCTATGGATTGCTGATACAAAATGGAGAGATATCAACTTGTGTAGGTGATCGCCATGGGAAAAAAAAAACAAAAACACCCACAGGTAGATCAACCCATTGTGACTCGGGGAAATTAACTATCACCAGGGGGAAGCAGTTACAATTCGTTGGATGATTTTTCTAAGTGCAAGGTGTTGTGCCCAAACGGAGTGGATTTTTCAAAAAAAAAAAAAAAAAAACAGGATTCAATGGCATGTATATCGTGGGATTTAATGAGATGGTTGATTCATGATAACCAAGTTGCTGCAAATGACGAGGTTAACGTTTGGATTTTTTGGTAGATGTATGTAGATACTGTATATTTCGAAGTAGTGTTCATGGGTTTATAAGCCAACTTATAGTATGACTAGAGCGCCCCACATTGTATAGACTATGTAGACTATCTCTGGGAAAATCTAGGCTTTTCCGAAGGCTTGCATGGCGGAAATGTCAATTTCCTAAAGCGTTTTTGTTTTTCCTGGCCAAAAATAGGGGCAACGATTATCCATGTTTCTTGCAACAAGGAATCCAACCAAATCAAACTTGTCGCCCAATGTTATCACTGCAGCAAGGGGAATGCCCAAATCCAGAAATGCAATTGTCACCGTCGTTTGTCCCCCTCAAGACCTACGAGTCGGAACTCCTCATGGTTGCTGCCCCATCGTTTCTGTTGGTCATAGCGCGTAGTCACTTGTCATCAGGTGTCAATGGATCGGTTTGAGAGAAAATCTACAGAGCATCGTTGATTTTCCTTTAAAATTTTTGGGTTCCTGCGAGTTTTCCCTTAAAGAAATCCATTGAAGTTGGCAGGCACCATGTTTGACGGCCTTTGGAGTCACGGTGAGGGATGCTCAGTGGGATGGCACGTTCTTGGCTTGTGGAGAGGAGGATGTCCGCAACTTTGGGATTCTCCTACAAGGTGGGGCTTCCTAGTTATGTTTGTTGGTTTATAAACCCCATGAATACTATATAGTTATATCTACTATAAACATCTGTAAACTATAGTATAAACCATAATATACCATAGTTGTTTTTTTTGTTTGCGTGTGTGTGTGTGTGTGGTTTGTCTCAAAATTGGGACCCCGAAGTTCCCATGAGTTTTTCATCAGTTTCCCCAAGAAAACTTAGCCATGCTTTCGGAGATAGCTCAATATGTTTTTCTTGTTCAGGCACAGTGCCTTGCACTGTTTGGGACTGGGATAGTGCTGGGGATTGTCATAATCTTTTCTGAGAATCCCTGTTGAGTGTAGTGGAATGACAGAGGGCTTTGAACACCGTTCTCTTGCATTCATTTACCATCTGGTTATTTAACATAGCCATGGAAAATGGCTAATTTTGGATGATTTTCCCATGAAAACCTTCATTTGTAGGGGATTTTCCATGGCTATGTTAAATAACCAGATGGTAATGCCTTCAAACTTCAAGTGTGCTTTATTTCAAACCACCATTCCGGATGATTTGCACTTGAGTAACATCCCACACTGACTACATTGACCCAGCACAAGAATTGCGCTTCTGTGCTCAGGTGACTGTGGGTTCCACTGTGAGCATCGTCTACCTGACGGTCTGCAGGGCAGGGGTCGGGAGATGAAGCTATTAATCGGTACTCAGTCCCATGGTTTGCTGCACAAAGACACAAACCATTAAAGCCTTCATATTGAGGGGATTTTCCATTATATAATCAAAGTCTTCATTACTTTGAGGGTTTCCCAGCTAGCCGTGTTAGATGACAGCGTTGCGGGTATCCACGTTGACATCTCCTTGCTTGGCATCCCACGTTTCGGATGTCTGTTGGGGCAATCCTCATTGCTTGTTTACACGGTTGTGTCTCAGAATGGGGAAGACATGGGGATAACACCAAATGGGTTTAGTAGGGAAAAGTATCATATACTGATAACATATTGAACTAGGGGATAGCCTGCAATTATACGCACAATATCAGCAGTTCACAGTATCCATATACTATATTGACAATTCCTTTTTTCGGTAGATGGAATACCAACCTCTCAATTCTATATTAGAACATGCCTGATAAAGCAAGATGCTACAAAGCTAGTGAAGAATTTTGTTGTGATTACAGTTACTAATCATACAATGTTGTGCCCCCTCCCAGTTATAAGTTGATTTATAACTCCATCAACTAGTTCGATATATCTACCACAAGTCCTCGTTACTACTTGGAGGATCATCTCACTTAATAAGTGGTTCATAACCATAGTTAGTTCAGCCATTTATAGTTGGGATAACCCACGAATCAAGGACTTACGTTCACCAGGGTTATGAAAACCACTTACCCGCTGGTAAACTAACATAGCTATAGAAAATCACATGTTTTTTCTGGTAAACTAACCAGGGTTATTAACCATTGATTAAGCGGGATGATCCTCGTTCAACTAGTTCGATATATGGCTCAAATTTAGGAACCCTATAATTGGTTGGTTGATCTTAATTTACCATTGACCATTGTTGGTACCATCATTTTGAGCCATAGCCATATCTACCACAAGTGCTGCTGCCGCTCAGTCTGATTTGGCCAATGGAGCCACGACCACCTCGCCGGGGAGCACCAGAAGGGATGGGTCAACCGTGAGCGCCGGGGTTGGTAGCCTCTGGGAATTAAACGGTTTGCTATTGAAAATGGCCAATTTATAGTGGAAACGTGCTGGTTCACTAGGGTTCATGAGGGTATACCCTCTGGATCCCTCTGGTAATTAAACGTAGCTATTGAAAATGGCCCATAGAAATAGTGGATTTTTTCATGGAAAGCATGGTGATTTCCCAGAGTTATGTAACAGTTTACCAGAGGTTTTTTCTCTGAGCTAAATATGGAGGTGTTAAAGGGAAATTCATCGATACATCATGGGGGGTTCAATGCAAATGTCCTATTGCCAGGAGAAACGACCACTCAAAAATATTTTGTTTACTTGCTTTAATCACGGAGCGCTCCCTTTTTCTAGGGGGCACTACCTTTTCGTTGGGTAGCTCAGGTCATCCATGCAGATACAAAGGGTTTTAAAACTTCCATGGATAGACAAATTCAATTGTAATGGTTGAGGACCACCCGTAGTGCTACGAATTGGGACAGACAAACTTTCCATCTGTTGTGGATGGAAGAAGGCAAATAGGGACTACCCCCAGATTAGTGATGATTTCCAAGTGAAATTGGTACTTGGATGTGCATCCCAGTTGGAAAGTGATGTAAAAGCCCCATACAACCCCTATATAACCCATGTATCATGTATAACTGGGATTTTGTATTGTTACCCATTTACCAAATGGGATGCACTCTGGCATTTGCCACCTAACAACCGGAGTAACATTACTCAGGTTGGGAGATACCAACACCTTGATCTTCTTTGAATGGTCTCTGACGCTGATGTTATCACTGTCCACTTTGATCTTTTGCTGCAGCACACTCGCAGACCAAACATATCTCGGACTTGGGTTGGCTACATCCTCATGGATGACTGCGACGGGCTGCTCTACTTCTTGTCGCAATTTGACGCAGCTACGATGTCGATACGCCTCCCCTTCAGTGATGAGGCTGCTGGAGCATACTGCCAAGGTGATCAGCTCGAAAATGATGCCAGCTGCGGGGGCATTTTAATCAGGCGTTCACGTTACCCGACGCCGAGGGGATGTGCTAGATTTGTTTGGATTTGGTCTCGTACAGAAACATGGCATATACTTCAGAACCATACAGAAACTCTAAACCTGCGGGATAGAAAACATAGCAGACATGTGGAAAAGGAAAGGGCTGAAGCCCCCAAGAAAGGTGAGTGACCTTTTGCAATGTTTTGAGTGACTTCAAAACCCTGAGCAAACCACTACTGTCTATGCACATGACCTGGGCCTGTCACGAGGAGTTGGTCATTTCATAGCATGAAATCACATGAAATAACCTAGTTTATCTATGAATGAATTTACCCATGTAGCATATAGCGCACTGATAGGAACAATTGTATAACCCAGCTAGATGCATAGATAAATGGGATATACCCTGGTAATAGACACATGCGGAAGAACTCGGAATGAAGATCTTTATAATTCAGTTATGCATCATTAGGAATGTTGTATAGTTTAGTTGTATATTTGTATTGTTTGTATAATCATATATATACATATATTCTATATACACACATATGAGACATCGATTTATCGCAGCAAGATGAGGCTCTGCAGCGACGTGGACAGCGGCTACGATGGAAACATCGCCCTCTCGTGCGGTTTCCTAAGTCATGGGGTAGCCCCAGTCAATGACTTTGTATTGAAACACTCATGGTGACTTGGGGATCCCCCATTTGATATTTGTATAGTTTACATTGTATATATATATAAGCTTTCATTATTGTTACACGTATGTATCAAGTATTTTCAAGTATATATGTGCATCCAAGGGAACATAGATCCTACCTCCTGGCTCTTTTTCAAGTGACCGTTTTGGGGTTCACACGACTTTGAAGTGCAAGCAGACCTCTGAAGCAGTTTATGTGATGACCCCCCCATATCAGGAACTGTATCATCATACCCTCCAAAATCAAACATTGCTAGCTGGAAAATCCACGAACTAAATGGGCATGTAAATGGGGAAGTCGTCTATACTGGTATTGTTTTGTTCATTGCCATGTTTGATTACTAGCGGCTAAATCCCCAAAACAAACATAATTTTGTTGATTCTCCACTATAGTTTGTTGTTTTGGAATAGACAAGTAACAGTGTTCGAAGCCACTGTTGATTGATAATTCTTTTCGGGCGTTGTCCTACCCTTTATATATTTTAGATTATCATATTGTCAATCAACCCCTTATTAACCAAACAGTATAATGGACAGGCATAGGTTTTTGAACACTGCTCAAGTGAGTTGCGGCTGGAAATTTGAATCTATAGCTGATATTGCTTGATCTATCATCTCTTAATCTACTATCGTTTTGTTTTTTTCGTTGGTCAGCTACTGATAGCGCGTGATAATGGTTAAGTGATTCTGGGTGAGTCTAGGCTTCATAACTGTTGTATCCCCTGAAAGATTCCAGACAACCCTCCAGGTGCAATGCGGGAACATTGAAAGCCGATGCGGGCAGCTGCTCGCTTGGGGACCCGGTGCTTGCCAATGTGGCAGCAGATAGGAACCCACGAATAAGACACATGCCTCATATACTCCAGGTACAACCGGGAAATTCCAGATAGTATTATAGTATATGATTAGTTGTTATTTCGTATGTATAGAATTGAAGCTGTATGTATATATATATATATACACGTATATGTATATATTCTGTACTCGTATTCTTTCCTCGTATGTGTGTATATATATATATCAATATATACTGTAAATATGATTGGACTACAAGATGCTTTTTTACCGGGATGCACCTCAACAACACAGCGGGCTATCCCCAAGATGTTTCCCTAGTCTGGACGACGTGGCATTGAGTTGACCAGTTCACCATGGGTACAGCTAGTCTAGGCTGTGGTCCGTCCTTCGCTATTTTTTTTAGCCAGAAAAAGTGTGCACACAACGTCCCAACTCTTGATGGGCAAGTTTTTTGTTAGCACTTTTAGTTGGTGAGATCGAATGAGGATTCAAACAACAATCACAAAGCAGAATTTTTGAATTGGAAATGGATAATTAAACAATCAAGTGGGGATGACACTGATGACACCTGTAGGAATACCGACTTTTTTCCGATGGCCAGTAGAGGGTCTAGAGTTCTCACATTCTTTTCGAAAGAACAGTCATGGATTTATCTCCAGCAACACAAGGGCATACTGCAGCTGGTAGAACCAACCCCAAACTCTGGAAGGTTGAGTTCATGTCTGTATACCACATGGGCGATCCTTGGGAAACTCTAAAGTTCCGTCTACCTTCAACAAACTTAAAATGGCCATGGACAATCACCAATTTTTAGATTCATTCACATGATCTACAAATAGGTGTGTCTAAAAAATGGGGTATCCCAAATCCATTTGTTAACCCTCATATTTCCCATTCAATGGCCATGAATTGGGGATATACCATTTTCTATACCCCATTTTCAGACAGAACCAAATAGGTACTTCCCAAGATCTCCCAGGCCCTTGAGTTGTACCACTGGAACCTCCGTCACTGTGGATGCGCGGCACTCAGAGATGTTTTTTTTCCCCTCCGAAGAGGCCCCTGGTAGATAATATACTGTAATATATGGGTCTGTTTGAAGATGGGGTGGTAATTCTATTGAGTAAAATCATGATTGGGTAACTATCAAATTTTACATGTGTTTATTCAGATCCTTGCTAAAGCAAGCGGATGTCGATCTGCGAAGACGCAGCAGAAGCTACAAGCCTTCTTCAAGGCACCACCGTCTTCTTGAGGCATAGAAGAGCAGCCAGACACCGTTTCTGATATACCAAAGAAACCCATACGCATACTGTAGCCTAACTTTTTTTTGCAGGGCAAGATGTTGGTTAAATCCCTTGTTTTCACCCATCTCCATATATTTTGGCGCCCCTTTCCCTTGAAACACATTGAAACACTGTGTATATCGTATGATGTGATTACTATAGAATATTACCCTTTGGTGAACTAACATAGCTATTGAAAATGGCCCTAGAAATAGTGGATTTTCCTTTAAAAAAATGGTGTTTTTCCATAGCTATGTGGCTGTTCACCAGAGGGTATTTATGATATATATTAATATAGTCCAGTTTGGCCGGCAATATGCGCAGATAATGATAGATCGATTACTTGGAGACTATCCCCGTATGTCCCCGTCCCCTTTCTTCGTGGGGTTCTCCCATTTGTGTCTGGAAATGGGCTTTGACCCGAAATGATCATTTGAATGGAGACACATTATGGTGAACTTGTGGATTTGGGGGTACTGGATTTTCATGTCGGTTTGTCTGAAAATAGGCTACCCCCAATACCAATGGAGTATAATGATCATTCTTTTTCCCTAATGGCCAAAACTAGGGATATCCCCCCATTTTCAGACAAACCCATGTGTAAATGGCTAAAGTAAAGAATTAAGAGATGGTTGCTGACCACAACTATATAGGGCTTGTGGGGATGAACGGATGAACCTCCACATCGCAAAATGCCATGGTTCATGTTAGGATTGGGGTATCCCAATATCCAACATAATTCTTTACTGAATTATGCATATGGTTTGTGTGTTGGATGGATCAAAGTTTTGGATCTGGGAATTTTGTAGATTGTATATACTACATTGCATGGAAAAATACTGAGGATCTAATGAGATCCTAAGTTTGGGGTGTTTCACATGGAACCACATATAGAGTCCACTTCAGAACCAACATATACATGGTTATAGAGCTAGTTATTGTTTGAATCGCATGAAATTCTATGAAATCCCATGCAATGCCTATACATCCCATTTAATGCCATGTTATCCCTATAAATCCATTTGCCCTAGAGGAATCCCATTACTCTCTGGTTATTTAACCGTATGTTTATCATCTATAAATGGGCCATGGCTTCCATAGCTACGCTAAATAACCAAAGGGCCCCCCTATCAATGGATTGGTTAATGGGAAAATTTACAGGAAACCATGGATTTTCCCATGAAATATAGGGGTTTCCTGTAAATTTTCCCATAAACCAATCCAGTGACCCTAGATTTCAAAGTTGGTTTCTAACCCCAATAGCTATGGTTTGGTAAACTAACAGTTTGCTATTGAAAATGGCCCATAGCAATAGTTGATTTTCCCATTAATAATGGTGATTTTCCATAGCTATGTTAATTTACCAGAGGGTAAACCATATTGTACCAGAGTTGGTTTATCATGGAATATGGTATTATGATCTATTACTAGTATCACCATAGTTAAACTAGTTCCCATAGTGAAGGGTATATGGAGGTTTCCTAAAATAGGGGTACCCCCAAATCATCCATTTCTAGATCGGATTTTCCATTATAAACCATCCATTTTTTTGGTACCTCCATTTTAGAAAACCCCCATATATACCATTAATATCATTCCCTATGAACCACCAATGTTTCGGACAATTCTCTAGGTCGGAGGCACCACGGCATCAGTCTCACCTGCTGCAGATCTGGCCTCGGGCATTGTCACCACGCTGGCCTGGGGGGGGAAATTGGGAATCATGGGATTGAATATGATGTTCTATGCTTTGAAATGTTTTGATTTAATTGTTGTATATCATATGATTTACTATGATTTGATATTTGTTGAACATATGTGAACCATATCATAGATGATATTTGTACCAACCATACGTTGATGGCTCAATGGCTCAAGGTTCTCAACTGTTCTATTTCTTCAGGATGATATGTATATGGAAATCTATAGGAATTTGTTTGGAATCTTCCATTTTGCTGAAAAAAACGATTAACCTGGTTACCTAAATGATACTACATATGGACCTCTGATATCAGCGGAAGATACTGGAAATCAATGTAGAGATACAGCAGGAAGCAGCGGGGAAGATACAGTACCGGAACGTTTGCTTGGTGTTTTTACGTTTTTCTCCTGATGTTCCATCCTACCTGGGAGGATGCCAATGCAACACAATTCACTAGATACCTTAGGTATGATCCGCTCAAAACGGGTAAATATGTGATTTGTCAAAATAGCTACACGTGGCAAATGATCAAGGGGATCATTGTGAAGACCATTTTTGGGCAGGAATGGCATTTTTGTTCAATCATTTTCTTACAGATGCAGGCATGTTTTGTCGGACGCAAAAAAAGCAAGCCATATCGCTACGACGTCGCTACGTTCCAGTTCCGACTCTGGAAGATTGATGTTTTTTGTGTTTTACCTGAGATGTTTCACCATGGTTGCAACATGTAAAGCAACGAGCAAGAAACATCTGACCTCATGGCAAGTGACTCATGATTTGCCTGGAGAAGTTGTCCCTCAAATCATTAAGGTTGCCTGAAACTGTGCCAATCCCTCCATGATTTCATGGCACTAGGCGTGTGGTGACGTGAACGCCGACTACACCGGGAATTTTGACCTCTACTGCAGCCTGACGGCGTTTTCACTGGGCGACCATGTTTAACTTTGTCCCACGCATCCAGCGCTAAAATAACTTGGCGAAAGAAAGAGGTGTGCTGCAGTCTGTCCTATTCGAACACGTTTCATGAGGAAAACATCTCTGAAATGATATCGAAGGATATCCTTTGGTTATTCAACATAACTATGGAAAATGGCCCATGTGTTAATGATAATCATGATGATTGTTTTACCTATTAACAATTGTGATTTCCATATCGAAGGATAAAGTTTGTTCCATTGCCAAATGGACTTGGAACAGGATCGTGCAGAGGGAACATGACTGGTGTGCTGGAAAGATTTCAAAACAGCAAAGTGAACTAAGTTTCAGTCAGTTGTTTGTTAATTCTAGTAGGAAAATGATTGATTGAACATTTATATAAGTTGTTAGTGTTCAATATCATGGTGTCATATGGTGCCATTTGGGATAGGTTCAAACTGCAGTCCCAGGGACGGATCAAGCACAACTTATTCAGGAAACCCGTAGGTGTAGGGATTCAAACTAATCCATCGATTTTAATAGTATGCTGTTAGTATGATTTTCCCTTACATTCTAATTTATGTTTATATAAATATATATGTATATAAATCAATACAATTTTATCCTAATTGTCGACCTTGGTGGAGTCTCACTGCACATGATAGCTGCTCCATTGAAGACCCCTTGAGATCTTGCCGCTTCCAAGGTAATCTTGGTGTTCTCACCTACGACGTGACGTCTGGCACCCAGAACCCCGAATGGTGACACGTTTTATATAGATTTTAGATTATATTATATTATAATTGTTTAAAATTGGTTTTTAATCATCAACGACCACTAATAGGGCTGCAACTATAAGTATAACCTTTCATTTTTTTGAACAGGTCAGCTTAGCTTTGGGGGATTGGTGAAATTCCTATGTTGGTCAATGGTCCACAGGCCGGGTGGTCAGGGTCTTCCCGGTTGAACCATCTACGGTTTATCTACATGGGCGTGCCATGGCGTGCCCGAAAATTCGTCTGGCCATATGGGGAAATGTTGATTGATCCGAGGATTCAGGGGTTTCCCCAGAATTTTCAGAGAAAACCCTTACAGCAACGCCCCAAAAAAAGCTGAAAAGATCAGAAATTACCGCAGCGTTAGGAAAGCCCAGGTATACCCACCTGCATCTTCTGAGGATTGGATTTGGTCTGTCCCATCATCATGAGAACTGACTCCCTCAGTGGGAAGATGTTGCTTGAAGCTTCAGACAGCGCAGATCCAGGCATACCGATAGGTATGTTGGCTGCGAGAGATGTTGGCAGGCGCCCTTTGCGAGGCGAACCCCTCTGATGCATAGCCTGGGAGCGCTGCACAGAACCGCCACACGAAGACTCGACTGCAAAAGCCTTGGAGTACATGGCCATGCTTGGATTTCTTCCAATTGAAAATGTGCTCAATATAATTGATGATAATTGCTTATTGGATTTTGAAGTTCCTGACGTTCCACTTGATTCAAATAGCAGCATTTCAGTGTCGGCGACCTCTAAACTCCAATGTTTGTTGACAAACTCCATCCAAATCTTCAGATGTCCCACCTTGTTCTGTTGGATTTGCTTCAGGGGATCCCCCAAAATCCAAAAATATTCCCTATAGATTCCCGAAGTTTAGTGGATTTCCCATTGGAAGCTAAGCTAAATCATCGACTCAGCAAATCAATGACAAACCACCCATATCTAAATGGTTTATAAAAACCATTTGGGGATAGTTTAGTAATGCTTTACTCGCATTACCAAGTAATGGGATCGGATTTCACTGTCGTCTCCAGCAGCTGGATAAAGGGAACATCTAGAAGAAACCCTTCTGTGTGGGGGGATGAAAACCATGGTTTCAACCCCAGACGGTTCCAGCTAAACAAATCCAATTGTCCATTATACACATCCGTTATTCATTGGTTTAACATGGTTTGACTTGTCGTATTGATGCTGACATCCAAGCTTGTACCATCAAATCTCATTAAATTCCGACGTCTTTTGGTTAAATCTAAGCTTTTCTGGCTTAAATCGCAATTTTCCGAGGTTAAACATGGTTTAGCCCCGAACATCCACCCTTATCCTTCAGAAAATCCACCACTCCTTGGAGGGGAACACCTTGCCTCGCGCAAAATTCTCCGCCAGGACCTGTAGCCCTGGCTGCGGCACCGGCACCAGTTGCCCGGCGGGAAATGATGGAATAACGTGGTGAACATATTGTTTGGTTTGTCTCAAAATATTGGTTTCCCTGGGGTAAACTAACGTAGATGTGGAAAAATCGATGGTTCCCCTAGGAAAATCAATGTACAAATGATTGATTTTCCACATGTTAGTTGATGTTAGTTGATCCTATAGGTTATTAACCATCATTATTCTCATTGGAGAATGGTTGAGAACTATGACTATTATGACTCACTATAAATGGTGAAATCATCATGGGATAGAAACTATAGACCATTGTTGAAGAATACATGTTTTATGCGAATGTGTGTTTCTATTCATGTTTAATACATGAAGTTCAACCAGCAATTTCTTGGACGAATTTTGTGAACTTGGCCTAGAGCCACAGTTATCCAACCATCTCATTGGAAATGCACACGTTGAAATTCAATTCAATGACTTGGGCCGATCATTACAACTGATTTGGTGTTGAACCTCTTAAGCCCATTTGTTCAGCGCAGGCAAGCGAATCAATGGACAACCGTTTTTTTTTTAGCTTGCGACGGATTTTCCTTACTCATGAAGGTTCGAAGTCCTTGGGCCAAGCAAGATAGCTCTTGGAACTATTGCTTTTGCACGGTTGTTTTCTTGGAGGACCATGCCAGTTAGGAACTGGTTAGTGGGGTTGCAAGCCACTTATAAATGGAAATGCCTGGAGGCCGAGTTCCTACTGATAATGTCCTACAAGAAGGTGAACATTGGGGATTGACAACTTAGCACAAAACCACATCACACCTATCCATCAAACCCTTGGTGTGCCAGTTTGAGCAGTAGTTGAACATTTAGTTGCCCATTGGAGTGGTCTTACATATGATTGCACATAATATACGTAGTTGGCTTTTAACTTGTACCCGGTAGCTTTTCAACTACGATTCTTGTGAGACTCATTGTGGCAAATCCAAGTTATTTTCCTCCACAGGGTGGTGCCCGAAATCGTTAGCAAAGTTGGTCCAAATAAGTCCAGTTACTGTTGGGGGCGCTCCAACTATGTTTCTGGTCCGTCGACTCGTCATCGTCACTTGTGACGGCTTCGTAAGCCATCTAGTGGCTCCACGGCCTTTCTGTTGTTGTCCTTGTTGTGGAGATGATTGGCTGCAAGGCGGATAGACCTGGCTTACAGGTTTGCTCGACTTTCAAATTGAAGCTCGAGCATGCTCGAGCTACCTTGTCAGCGATGTCGGCTTTTCTGTCATGTGTACCTTTGCAGGCAGGAGTTTGGTCAAGCATACAGCCTGACGCACTATACAGTACACTACAACTACATCCTTGGCAGTTCGTCCCCTTTTATCTGGCGTGAGACCTCCAGAAGTCTTACTGCAGGGAAATGTTTCTCTGTTTATTGGGGTGATATCGAAGCAGGTCATCAGCAGTACAAAGCAGCCTATAACATTTTGTAACTGTGTTGATCTAGTCCATTATAGGTAAATGATCGCCACAAAAAGGGTAACTGGATCATTTTTCCTCTATCCTTCCCTAATTTACCCCCTTTGTACCTGGGGTGTTTGTTTTTCACCCTGTACAACTGGGTTGATCTTTGTTTTTTCTGCCACCCATGTTTGCTGCATCACTGGGCTCATACCTTGTCCATCTGAGGCATCACTCTGACGGTGGCTGGAAGCACCTCCTCTTGGAGTTCCTTGTCAACAGTGGAAATTCGGTATGGATATCAATAGACATGTGGTCTTTTTTGCATGGCTTTAAACACGTAAACATCGGATTGATTGGTGAAGGACGGTTCGTTGATGATGTTGATGGTTGAGTGGTTATTCCCTGACAGTTTTGGTGATTATGAACCACTATCTGAAGCCCGTTCTCAACCAAGCAGTAGATGACCTTGCGGGTTTGAACGCTCCTCACTAACATCAACAACCAACTTCAAACAAACAATTCCTTTTCAGGGCATCAAAGCCTTAGCATGTTGCATTCTGCAAAAAAGGGGTACGCACAATTCAAAAAATCGCACTTTTGACGGAATGGTTTATGGCATTGGGTTTTACCTGACTATGATGTTTTTTGGTAGTATGATACTGTCATGGCACAACCGTCCTCATTAATTGTAAGCTACCTCTCTCGAATTGACATAGACCCTGAGACCCTGCCAAATAGGGAGTTGGCATGCTACGTTCCTCCAACAATTGGTAATTCTCAAGATCTATGTCAGTTGAGGCTGCGATATTTTGTTCATTAAACCAGTCTGTTGATCTATAGAACCATCAAACCCAGGGGTCGACTATCGATGTCTCCTTTCCGTTTGCTACCCAATGGATCATAGTAATCCCCGATTAAGCCAGCTCTCATGACTGTCAACCAAGAATCATGTATCAATTCCAGCCATTTTTTCTGGTTAATACCACATTTCATAGTGAAATCCTCATATGTTTCAGTTACATCGCATTTTTTCGGCTGAAATCTGAAATAGTGTGTTTGTTAGGTTAAAACACCTTTGTGCATAGCTCATCAAATCACTAAATCCCTTCAAATCCCATCAAATCTCCCTAAATGCCATTGATTCATATATATATAATATTATATATATATATATGTATTATCCTGTTATGAAATCCTATCATATCATTCACCTGCTGCACCAGATCCATCGTCAACCATGACCTCTGGCCAGAGTGAGACGACGTCCCTTGATGCCCAGCGGGAGAGCGGGAGTTTCAGCCGGGGAAGGGTGCCACCCAGGAACCTGTTATGGTATAATTTAATGGGAATATTGTATGCTACAAGATTATTATTTAATATATATATATATAATTGATATCGTAATATCCCATATTTTTCTATAACAGTGCTTGCAAGGTGGTGCCCCCCCCCCCAGTTACTTGTACAAGTTGGTTTACAACAGCCATTAACTATAGATATACCTACAATAAACCATAGTTAACCTAGTTGTAAACCAATTTAGCTAACTATGGGGCACCACCTTGTATGCCATCATGGTATTGGGAAACCCTTAGATCTCTCTATAGCTCCTTTGCTCCCCCTGGGTCACCATTTAAGAGGGAATATGGATACGCCTTTCTGCTTAGCTCCTCTCCGAACCACCAGCTAGTTCGTGTATATGATTTTATAGATTTGTATATATATATACATAATATGTATAAAATCAAAGAATATGTTTTATTCATATATAGCAACTAGGATAGTGTATCTATACATATTTTATCTATATATATATATATATTTATATATACACGTCTTTTCCTGTTTGTTCTAGGTTGCCAATTTGTTCTATCTTTTTGGGTGGTACGGGTGGTACTATATATAGATACACATATACGACCACATGGTGCTCACAAAGGTATTTGGTTCACAGCCCATCCAAGTCCCCTACCAATGGGCTGATTTGATGTCGGGCAATGGCAATTTGCCTAGATATGTGGGTATGCTTGAAGATATGGTTTTTGAGCATTCCAGCAATTAATCAATCATCATCCATACAACAGTGCCATGAATGGTGGTACTTATGCCCCACGTTCATCTATTTTCAGACACATTGATATATCATATCAAGTTGGTGAGAATTCCAACCCATTACATATCTAATATCGACATACCATTCTATATGCCCATCGTGGTTGATTTTGTACCCCACTTCTCCCTGCACCAGAGGAATACCCCAGCTGCGATCTCGTGCCCCAGGGATTGCGAGCCCATCAACAGCGGCTACACGGGCACGATTTCGTCCGAAGCGCTCAGTGGGACGATCTAGGGACTATACGTTTGGTGCTTGGAGGTGTAGTTCCAGTGAAGTGAATGGATTTCACCATAGGACCATAGGGGTTATATTCCAACTTAGGGTTGAGAACCATAGTGGATAGATGTCACAAGAATTAGTTAGACTGTAGGGGGTTATATCCCAACTTAGAGGGGTTTACAACCATGGTTATATACCAACAATGTGGGGCCCCCAAGATAGCTAAGTTGGTTTATAACTCCAATAACTATGGTATATTATGGTTTGTAGTAGATATAACTATAGTTGATGGCTTCAATTAGACCCCCCGAGTGGTGCCCCAGAGTTAAGTTGGTGAACATGACTAGGTGAATTCTATGGTTTATGGTATAGATATAGAACTAGTTAGAATGGGGGGCACCACCTTAGACTTGACTTTGTGGTATCATTGGGATATCATGGGAAATTTCATGTTGTTTTTAATGTATACATGTGTTTTTTCTTCATGGGGATGTAAATGGATGTAGTGCGACATAAGCCAATAAAAGGGTAGGAAATATCTACTTCACCCCAGAAATCGCAAGTGGCTTCAAACGTGATAAGTGGACTAATCCTACCTAGCCTACATATATCTGGAGTTGGGATGAGTAACACCGAGTAAGCAGCATCAATGGGTCAATCCACCAGTTTTGGGAATCCGCAACGGACATATCTTTCAATCTGGTGGGGCCCCGCAGAAGTAGAGTGATCCCTCAAACAGATCAAGGAGTCGCGGAAAGTGAACCAGTAAGATGTGAGGACATAGGTTTTCTACTTTGTTTGAGACCACCATGAATGAACTGATCATCGACACTGCAATTGGCAAGTGGTTGGTACCCATTGGGGATCTTAAGATCCCGAACTAATGGAACATCATGTCTGTTATATAACAGTTGAATCCCCCTAGAAATCACCATTCTGCCCTGGGAAGCCACCACTTTCTGACAGGTCTTGTTGTCTTTCTGATCTTGTGTCTCAGGATCAGCTGTTTCTTCGGCGTGCTTTCTGCAAACCCATCGGCCTGCAGCCTGCGACCCAGTATGACTTCAACAAAGGTTGGGATTTACCCTTTTGGTAATGTCCATATTCGGAAGCTACAAAAGCCATAAATTATGGTTCTTTTTATGGGGTTATAATATTCCAGAAATGGGGTGACGTACTGCCTTAGAACTAGTAAAGGGCCATAATTGTAGCTAGTGAAAATGATCCACAAAGTGGGGCGATAGCTAAGTTGCTTTACAACTCCAATAACTATGGTTTATGGTACTTATAACTATATTTAATAGGGTATATCAACTAACTTATAGCTGGTGGGGCCACATTGCATGTATAGTTGATTTTTGCAATTAGAAATCGTGACTTTCCAAAGCTACGTTTGTTCACCAATGTTGGGGAAGCGAAAAGTGATTGACCCTGGTCGATGAACTGCTTTGACATTGGAATTCAAGTATCAAATATGGCTTTTCACCGGTAAACATACTGACTGTGGATGGTTGCGAAATCCAAATCACCACTTGGTAGATGGTAAACATCCCATTATTTAATCCCATGAAACTTACAGTGTTTCATATAGTTTCCAATTGATAGATGTAATTGGGAACTGAATGGAACTGATGGGTTTCTCCGCCCCGCCTCTCTCACACAGCTCGAACCAATCAGTAGGGATGACAGAGAGGTTTTCAGCCCTATTTGTTTGCCGCACAACTGATGAACGCATGTGAGTTTAATTACCAGCTATGAATGTACGAGAGGGAGATATCAGAAGCGTATGTAAATGCGCATCTGATAGTTCGAAGAAACATACAAAAAAAAGGGAAGACAAAGAACATGAGCTCAAGATAAACAGTTGTTAAGGGAATGCTTAGAAGAATACCTTCTTCATTTGCGGAACGGAACCACTTCCCAAGAATACGACGTTAGTTTTGGTATGTGTTGATAAGCAATTGTTGAACGATTCGAGGAGACCACGGCGCTACGCTGTGGGCGTCCTGCACATGTTTCTGAATGGTGAATTCATGTATATATATATATATATATAAATATGTGTATATATATATGTATGTATACATGTTGAAAACCCCTACTCTTTGAGAATCTAACGTAACATAGCTATTGGAAAATCAGTTAACATCACCTTTTACAATTGTGTACAACAAAAACTGATTGGACTATCCTTACCATACCATGGTAAATTGTCAAATTACCGGATGGTAAATCCTACTATATAATCCTGTTAATCCTATCAAATCCCGATTTCACTATTTGAATTCTGGAAATAGATCCCTATAATAATTCCTGTTAACGTCACATGTGTTTCTTAAAGTTTTCACATTCAACCACTGATGACCACGCAAACACCTAAGGTGCCAAGCCCTGTGCTGCTGGCAGCACCATCTCAGTGACGCTGGATGGAGTGCTTTGGCATGGTCGCAAGCGGGAATCATATAACATGGGATTTTTTTACAATTATTCTGAAATATGATGTGCGGAAGGTATCTAGACTTCAAACCAAAACTTCAAAGTCATATTTGACTATATCCAATTCAAAGGTGGGCCCAAGATGGAAGTCTTGAAAGCAATTAATTATGTTCACCAACTAAAAAAATAATAGCAGCAAAATTGAGATGTCTCAAAAAACAAATCTAACCAGCAACCGTTGGCACGAAAGCGTCTGGTAACATTCATCAAGCAGCGGTCACCAATTGCCAAGGTTGGATTGGCGGAGGGTCTGAAGAGCCGGGAAACAACGGGAACATCTCGATGTATCTAGGTAAATTATAACGACCTCACTGTGACCGAGCCCTGGAATATATGGTTAGTATAAGGAATCATCCCCAAATGGCCTTAATTCAAATTAGTGAATTATTATAATTTACCCAGATATATGCTGTCATCATGTCCTTTAAAGGCAAGCCATGAAAAATCGACACGGAAAAATCAATGGAAGATTCAATCTTGGGGGATGGTTTGCTGATGGTTGCTGGTTCCAGAGGTTGAAGGGATGTTGCCCAATCGATTTTCTGACATGATTTGGAGTTAAGCCTTGACAACTATTGGAAGTTGCAGCTTCAACGAAGGCAGTGTTCCAAATGCTCAACCTGCCCCCAAGCTATTGACGCTGTTGGATGACAGAAACAGGAACTTTGTGGAGGATCATGGCGATCCCACATAGAAAAAAAGATGAACAACTCTGTAGTTGGGGGGTTATCCAACTAATTTACTTTATTTAGACACGGCACAATTCACCATAGCTGCTGAGCCCTTACTCATCATCATTGGTTGGATCTCCATCTTTGTGGGTGGTACCCTCCCTTCCTGTTGATTCAATACAAGTGTCCAGTGGTAAATCCCCAATATATGACGGGGTCCATGTTCAACCGCAAATGAAATGGGATGAAACTTCAAGTAAACATATCTGGGCGTGTCTTAAGATTTGGAAATCATATGGTTTCCATATGGTTTCCATATTTTTCCATATGTTTCCCCAGTTTTGTAGCTTAATTCATGGATGAAGTCGGGCGATCCAGTGGACAGCGTTAAAAATTGGATGAAACGTCGGGGGATCCCGCTCATCCACAGCTGAGGTGACTAATACGCTCACCACCGGCTCTGAGATCAAGTTGGGTTCCCGGGAAGTGCCGGTTCGGGCTGATTGCCAATAATGTTGGTAAAACAATAAGAAACCATCCCCAATTTCACCATACATGGGTAGTATAAACCATTCCCAAATGGGTGGTTTATTATTGTTTTACCTACATTAATCACATAATCACATTCCCCTGATATTACTCTCTGGTAAGCTAACGTAGCCATGGAAAACCACCATCTTACTGGCGAAATCAACTGTAAATGGGCCATGTGAAAATAGCTAAAATTGCCAGAGGGCAAACACCCCGCAGAAACCATTGTTGGATGTTCGGTAGGGGACTTTACGCATATTTGGGACCAAAATTTAGGGTTCATAGGGGATTTACACATATTTGGGACCCTACAATGGGGGAATCTTAAGGGGATTGGATTAGTTGTTTTTTTTTTTTTGCGAAACGTGTGCAACCAGGATGTGAACATGTAGTTTTCTCCGCAAAATCCTGCCGTCTCATAAATAATTAGCGTGTGGTTGACATAGCATGTTTTTATGTACAGAGAGATACACATATCCATTAAATGTGTCTCGACCCTTAGTTGACTTGTAAACATCGACAACAGGTGCTGAAATTATCGAATATATACATGTTCTTCATATGTCGATTGAGGGTCTCTTTCTCTCTCTCTATATATCTTTTGAACATGTGGTGTTTTTAGCATTTCAGTTTGGAAATGTGTTTCGCGCCGCAACGGCGTGCATTTATTCGACAGCTCAACTCCCAAAGTGTTCCGAACCTGGTGTGTTTTGGAAATTTTGACTTCGAAATGTGCTTCGCCCCACGGTGTGCACTTTTTCAACATCTCAAACTTCCAAAAATGTTCCGAGCAGGAGGTGTTCTCCACATTTTGACTTCCGATTGTGTTTCGCGCCACATCGCCGTGCACCTTTTCCACATCTCAAGTTCAACCTAGAGTGCTCCGAACACGTTTTTTTAAAATTTTCACTTCGAAATGTGCTTCCCGCCACAACGGCATGCATTTGTTTCATCGCCCATCTCCGCAGATGGCTCCGCATCCACCTCTTTAGCGAGCCTACGTTTCGACCCTTTGGAACCACAAAACATTGGAAAAAACACAGTGTTTCGCGATTTTCCTGCCTTTTCGCGCGCGTGCATTTTTTTCTTCTGACTTTCTCCTAGGATCCTGTCTGATCTTGGCTCTTCTGTGCCTCTTCGCATCTTTGTTTTTCATCTGTCCATATGGTCGGAAGTTTGACTTCTGAATTTCTTTTGGTAATTATATGCATATGAAGCAGACACGGCGCATTGATTAGATTGTATTGCTGAGGGCTGAATCGAATACGATCAATGAAAATCAGTTGATATGCATGAAAAAAACGAATCTCCTTTGTTGTTGTCAAAAACTTTGGACGCAGGGTTTGTCCCCCCCCAGTGATGAGAGCAATGCGACCATCGGCAGGCGGTGCATTCATCGGTACTTTCATTCTCATTTCGCAGCATGTCTTTGTTCAATCTTTTTGTTTGGTGGGGTCTTCGAGGAAAAAAACAACGTGTTGTTGCCGTAGTTTGAAGTTTGCCACACACACACACACACCCATGAATGCGTTTTTGCTGGGGCAGGGTAGTCTTCAGTCCAGCCTTGGCTGCAGTCCTCGGCTGTGTGGTCATACATGATGGTAGACCTGACGATCTACTGCCAGGGTTTACTTACGAACTACTGATTTCTGAGCCGTTGTAAGGCAAATTGTTTTTCGCGACAAATCCTTCTGACTGGTGGACTGGCGTATTGCACTATTTGGGGACCCCAGGAACACTACCTGGGAACTTCAAAAGACCGCGCTGAAAGGACGCGACGGTACTTTGTTTCATGCGTATCAAATTTAATGACTGAGTTTTGAAAACGTCAACATTTTGAACTTGTCAGATTTGAAAATTGTGCCATTGACCAGTATTGAACTCAGTATTGTTGGGGACCAAAAGAAATAAGAGGATATGAATGATTAACAACGTTGATGAACCCCACCAACAAAACAAAACAAGAAAAATCACAATCAACATAAACATTGGAAATCGTCGTAATTTTGGCTCAATAAAAAATAAATACATATAAATACCACTGTGTCAAACACCCCAAAATTAACAACACCAAAATTGAAACACTGCGACCATTTACGTGCAAAAACACCCCAAAACATTGATTTTGATTCACAAACAACAGACTATGATTGAACAGAAACCATTTCGTATTGCAGTTACTTGATCCGGCATGGCGGAGGTTTGGGAAATGGACGTGGACAATTCGATCACTGTGCGCGTCGACATTGGGGGTCTGCACACAGACAGACTCGATGAAAGTGCGGTCAACAATGGGCCATCGCATTTTGAGTGGCAGGTCGCGGACTATATGGCTCCTGAACGCATCATTGATGAAATAAAAACAATGGCCCTCGTAAAATACAATGAGCAATGGAACCTGCACGAGGATGAAGCGGCAGCTGTTCAACGGAGACACTTTGCACTTTTTCTATCGGCTGGCACCAGAATTGAATTTGATGATGCTTTATAAAAACATTATAAACTTATTCATACGTATATTGACATATCCTTTCGATGCCCAGGACATCCCCTTTCCAAGACCGTGCCCCAGGTCTGGTTTCACTGGCTTGGCTGGCTGTGCTGATGTCAACAGCGTTGGGACGACTCAGCAGGGAAACGGGGGCCGGTGGCGCTATGACGGCCAGTTGGACCCAGGTTTCCAACGAAGTAACCTCTAGCAAAACCTACAATGTGGGGCCCCCAAGATAGCTAAGTTGGTTTATAACTCCAATAACTATGGTATATTATGGTTTGTAGTAGATATAACTATAGATGATCGGTTGCATTCTTTTTTTTCTGGCAAAATAATGCAAAACACATCTATTAAATTACAACGTTAGATCATCAGGTCGTATTTTACATTGGTAAAGTCAAGCTGACCACCGAGCAATGTTCCCTTTCAATATCCCTTTTGCAGGTGTGCCAACCTCAAAATAATCACACCAAGGATACATGGTTCCGTTCGCCATGAATCATGTTTATTCTGTAATTCATGTTCAATAGATACACAGTACGGGTATATATATATATTATATATACGTAATATACATATCTAGATGATATGCATGCAACATCGTTACAACATAGTATGTACAAGCATATTTGTATACATATACGTATTTTGACAGTATTTAAGTGTATTTCAATGTAAGCAGATACCAAGTTGTGTCGATTGTACATGTAAACGACATGTAAACCGAAAGGTCCTACTGCGATCTCACAACCAGCGCCGCGTTTGAGGCTTGGGGCAATGATTTGACCTTGCGCTGTACCATGGGTGCGCTTAGCCGGGCTCCCAAGAGAGGTTTGGAAGATGATGCTCCTGATGGACATGTTGTTTTCTTACTGGTGCTTAGTAGGGAATAGGGGAATGACCTATAATAGCCATGAAAATAATCATCCCATTCCCATCCATTCCTTCATTCCCTGCGTTTCGCAGCAGTAAGTTTTTCTCAGTTACTCGCTGGTAGTTTGCGCGCCATGGTTTTGGAGTCAGCATGGCCCCTGAAAAGTTCCATGATTTACCATGATTTACCTCTTAGTTCAATGATCTACCCCGTGAGTTTCCAGTTCGCTATGTTAAATTACTAAGGGTCGTTTTTAGGATATCTTGGCATTCGTCAGGCACCAGTCTGTAGTGCTGATCACACAATCAGAGACAGGGCGATGACAAAGGAATGGCAACAGAGGTGGCATAAGCATCAACGAAACAGTCAGGTCAGTTGGCAGATGTGTTCACACCAACCAACTAGCTTTAGCAGTAAGGGGCTTAAACCGGCTGTAAATGGGCTCACAACTAACCCTGCTCCTGAGTTTTTTTTCCGAAACATCAGAAAGTTATCCCGTCGGATGATCGCATCGCCGATTCATCCTAGGTTGTTGCAACTATATAGAGAGACACAACCCAGTTATAGATAGGTAATAACCTATGAGCGATGATCAAAACTTGGGTAAGTTGCCTGCATTTATCAATCCCATGAAGATTCATGTGCTCATTATGTTTGCATTCCTATTCTAGGATGGAGGATCGCATCACATGTTTTGTCCATGTTTTGACCATGCCACGTTTGTTTCAACCTGCTGTATATTAACATGCTGATTCATTGCCCAAACCACAGGGACTCCGGATCTCTTCCAGGACTTCCCCATCACCAGGCTTATTTTCACCACCTGATTGCTGTACTCTAGATCCCAAGTCTTGTTCGTTACCCTCCAGTAGTCAAACATGGCAATACAACATATTCATTTAGTTTCATGATTTTCCTATTCAAACTTCAATTAAATTTATAAAGTAATTCCAAGTGGCCTTGTTTGATTATCGGATGTTGTTCTAAATCCCAAGTCTTGTTGGGTCCCCGTTCGCCCTTTTCTGCTGGTTGTTTGGATCCTAGAAGCTGGGGCATTGATGTCCTTGGATCAATGATTTTATACCAGTGATGGAGGTTTCATCATTTATGCGATTCTCCGGGAGGGTGTAAGGGTCAATGTATAGTAGCAAGTGGTAACTTAAAATAGATGCAACATATTTACCTGTTTTTGGTAGGTAAATCATCTGTAAATGGGCCATGTTCCATGCCGGTTGCCATTGGGGCGAAGAACCGGAAATAGTGAATCACCACCCATGAATAGATGGGCTCCAAAAATGAAGAAATCCAATTCGAAACCATGGTCTCCAAGGGTGTATTGAATCTGTTCCGAGAATGAGATTGTTACAATATCCCATTGAGAGTGCTTTGTCGGGGTTATACTAGTTAAGTGGTTTCTCGCGTTTACAAGCAACCATCTATAACCCATGATTACGACTTGGGGGTGCAGTTCCTCTAACAAGTGGCTTTTATTTCACCATAGTTGTAGGGACACCATGTGCCAACTTACGGAAGTTGGAATCTCATAGTTATACCATGTTATACAGTTATACCTATAAAACTATAAGCCCTGGCCTGACCCCCCTAAGTAAACTATATATATATATATACAAATTCACCCAGTGTATTCCCATGGAATATCTCCATGAAATCCCCCTCTGGGCGGTACCAACTGAGCGATTCCGAACTGAGGCACCACCCTGATATCACCTTGAACAAAAAAAGTCATTTGCATAATTCCCATTACATTGTGCCACATGGAGATTTCCTGAACTAGGGGTACCCCTAAATCATCCATTTTGATCGGGTTTTCCATTCTAAACCATCCATTTTGTTAAATACAATGATGGTGTACCATGTGCACAATGCACATATCATAGTGTTCGTGTACAATGCCTGGATCAAGGCCTTGAGCCTTTGGACAATTGAAGNAATGATGGTGTACCATGTGCACAATGCACATATCATAGTGTTCGTGTACAATGCCTGGATCAAGGCCTTGAGCCTTTGGACAATTGAAGAGCCCAGAGATAAAACAATGCAGTGAGTGCGCGGCACACAATTTGGTGACAATCGTGGAAGAGAACAATTGAGGAGATTGACAATTAGAACAGTGAAACTCTACACATTTTTGGGTACCCGCCATTTTAGGAAACCCCCATATGATGGCCATTATATCAAATCATCCCATCATATGCCCATCTTATCCCATAATTCGCATCCATCTTCTCCCCATGACCTTGACCGCCTCCCAACAAAACCCGGCCGTGGCGTCAAGGTGCTGACATCTCCACCTGCGAAAAGGCTTGTGCCACCAGCGATTCGGTGGATCTCAGCTTGGGAAACAGCAGCACTTCGGTGCGGGCCGCCAAGTTGGATACTGGAGATGGCGCTTCTGATGGGTCCATTTTTTTAATGGGAAAATCATCATTTTTCAATGGGAAGATCCTCTTTTTTTATGGGATGTACCCTCTGGTAAACTAACAGTTTGCTATTGAACATTGCCATTTTATGGTTGATGTTCTCATTAAACATGGTGATTTTCCATAGCTATGTCAGTTTACCAGAGGGTAATCTAAGTTGATGTTCAAATGTTTAGATACAGAATCACATGAACAAAGGTGAAATTTAAGAACAAGTCTGTGACATAGATGTATGATACTTGACAATTTTTTTCAGATTTTATGTAAGTTTCATATGTAGAAAGAAATGCTGATCCAAGCCAGTGAAGATGTCCCCTCGGTTGATTCATCCTGTGAGGTGGCCCACGAGAGGGATGGGATTTTTGATCCCAGTAGATTTCCATGATATTCCCAAAAGCTGATGGTTGCTGCAATCCCCCCAACAACCCCAAAAATTAAAACAGACACCGATATATCCTTTTGCTAAACTAAGATATGTAGATTTAGATATATGGAAAACCCATGGTTTCCCATTCGGAAAATGATCTACACATGGTGGGTAAAGTCCACAGGTTCACTTGTGCCGTTGCGCCGTTGCGTACTGAGATCTCGCCTAACAATGCCATTGCCAGTGGTGGTGCTGAGTCGGAGGGCACAGCTGAGTTGAGTTAAGAAAACGGAGTCCAGTCGTATCAGGTTTTCCTATAGGGTCAAAATGGTGATTAATCATATTTAATTATCATTAAGTTATCCAATAGTTTCTAATATTATCTAGTATTATGACTTTGGCCTTCGGACATTAGGTATCTAATAATTTGCGTAAATGATAACGATCTCACTGTTCTTCCGAACCCTCGAAAAATGGTTGATCAGGGGAATTATCCTTAGAAGAAAGCCTTGTTTAACAGGTCAGTGAATTATCTTAATTTGCCCGCGTTTGACTATGAGGATACTATCGGAATAATTATACAAAGAGGGGCCCCCTAGACAACTGAGTTGGTGCAAATAACTCCAATAGTATATACAGTATGTGTTTTTTTTTTTTTTTAACATGGTTAATGAACTTATGAGTGGGGGGCCCACAGTGTAGGTTATAATGTATCATGAGATCATAAAATTCCATACATTCCACCATTCATATCTATATATAATAAGGTTTGATATACCACTTGGATCCTTTTGTTTTCTTAAATAGCCATGGAAGCCATGGCCCATAGAAATAGATGAATGTTGATTTACCGTTTTGAAACAATGATGATTTTCTCATAGCTATGTTAAATTATCAGAGGGTAATTGTATTTGATTATCCGGATATTATTGGATTATCATAGGTTAAAACATATATATATATATATATACATACACACAGAATTATCTATATATAATATGACCATAAATATATAGATATTTGTGTGTATGTGTGTCTCTGAAACTTGAGAAAGTACAGCAAAGTTGCCATTTGAAAACGAGGAACATGATGATATTATGCCAGTGGATGTTGACTGCGAAGGGGAGGATTTGGTTGCCTGAGTTTGTTTCAAGCCACTTGAACGACATGTTTTGATTGTAGATCAGGTACTTCTCAATGTGTGTTGGTTAAATCCAGTTGTTTCTTTCATCAATATGTCATACCTGGAAAAATGTCAAACACAATCCAATATGTTGTTGCTTCGGTTACTTGTTACAGTCTTTTCGTTCAATTTGTGTTAGGCACGTATCTATATACCATTTCAATCCATGTGCTGTTGTTTCAGCTCCTTTTTTGTTGGTAACTTTGGATCTCAGGACATTTATCTTCTGATGCGATGTATTCTTGATATATGTTGGCATTCCTTGCTCTTCTAGTGTTTGGGGAGTACCTTGACTATCCCAAACTATTCATTCACAAAAAATACAATGCAAAGCGACCAAACTTTGGTGGTAAAAGGTTTTCTGAGGCTTATGGCTATTTTGAGGGTCAAATCCTTCAAGAACCATCAAGCACCATAATTTTTGACACAAACGCATCATTTTTGATCAGGTCTTAGAGGCTGCATCAACTCGAAAGAAGTGGTGAAGGGAAGGGGTGGTGCTTTTACACCACGAAAGTCCCGAGTGGCGCACTATGAAGTGCGGAGGCACTTGCAGTTCGTGCCGCGATTGGGGGCGTTGTGTTGCTGCCATTAAGCCGGTGTTACCCAAGAAGTTTCAAGGCCCAATCAGAGCTCCTCGAGCAGTTCAGCCTCCAGTTCAGCCTCCTCAAGCGGCGTCTGGGGTGAAGCCATCTATTCCACATACAGATATAAATATATATATATATATATTTAGCCCATTGAATCCCATTTAATTCCGGATGTTCATTGTCAACCACCAATTACTACTAAAAAAATCGCAAATCAGAAATTAACATTAATTTTAAAATTGATTATAAACACTTATCATATAACCACTGTTTTACTGGGGGTTTCCCCCACCAAGGATATGCACCACCTTCGAACGTAGGTCGTCGCTCCCTTTCTGTCCGAGATGTTTAACGATCCAAGGTACCAGCGATCCTGCTCCGAGATCAACTCGGGATTTTCAGGCACCAACTCTGACACCCTTGGGGTATTCTCAGGTAAAATCACAATTTTTAATGGGAAAATCACCACTTTTTAATGGGAAAATCACCATTTTTTAATGGGATATACCCTCAGGTAAACTAAGAGTTTGCCATTGAACATGGTGATAGAAATAGATATTTAGTTAGTGGATTTTCCCATTCATAGCATGGTGATGTTCCATATAGCTATGTAACAGGCCTGGGAAATCCCAGAACTAATTCCTCTAAACTGTGGGGAAATCATACGGGGGCACGTTGACAGATTCTGCCCAAGCCGTTAGCGAATGATCGCCCAATGTTTTTTTTCTGTAAGGGCCCCATGCTCAAGGCCTGTATGTATATATATATATATATACATGTTGTTCTTGCTGTTTATGTCTTTCCTTTTGTTTATTGAGTTCCTGCTACATTGCGATACGTTGCTAATACTATTTGTTGTTTGTTTCATTTGCTTCTGGAAAGTGCATAAAAGATAGTATGGTAGAAGTGAGGCAGGGCCCATGTCCTTGGTTCCAAACTATTCTTCAACGGTTTTGGCAAAAGCTGCTCACAAGCAAACTCATAGACTTAGGTCTACCAGGGTTATTAACCAGTTATTGGAATGATCCTCCAAGTAAGTCATAAACTTCCAAGCCACGTATTCGCTGCAGCTGCCGCATGCTGCCGCGCAGGCACGTACACCTTGTCATGTAATGCCAGGAGAGCCCAGATGCTGGCAGTTGGGTATGACATGAACCGATGGATTACATGATCCCTTAATCAAAAGAAGTAGAAGGGGGTGCCCCTCCTAGTTGTGCTACCCAGATTGTGGTAGATCTTACAGCCACATCCCCCATGATCCACATGTACCCTCCTGTAAACTGACAGTGATGTGGAAAACAACCGCCATTTGGTCGTTTGCGCTACCCTACAAGGTGATGTCCCTGTTTTTGGAATCGCTAAGTTGCTGCAAATAGGTCCAATTGCACTGGCTTGTTTAGGGGATCTGTATCTAAATAGTTGGTATGAACCATTATAAAGCAACTAGAAACTGGGTGGGGCACCAGCTTGTAGGGTAGTTGATTTGCATAGACCATCCCATGAACGCGCAGCATCCGCTGAGACTGGCACCTTGAGTGGCGATCTGCTGCTCTGCGAAGAGAGTGGCTGCACATCCACGCAGAGCGTGTCGGTGGGGCGCCCATTTTTGTGGATCATTTTGGAGGTGAGTTTTGTTTGTTTGTTTTTTTTGTTTGCAAATATAAATAATCAATAAGAATGATATGATTGTTTGGTTCATCATCATCATCATCATCATCATCAGAATTTGAGAAAACCTGGAAGATACGAACCTGATTGTGTTTTACCAACCGCAGGACATCCCAAAAAAGTCATGGGAAAGTTTAGATGGATAGTTTAAGTTTAGTACTTCAATGCTTCGTGATCTAAATATGGATATATATATATATATAAATCTACAAACAATATAGCGCGACGATCTCTGCTTGGGAGTTGAGTTTTGTGAATTGGGATCACAAGGTGTCCTTGAACTTAAGAGTTGCTCTAACCTAGGTACACGGTAGACACGAGGGAGGGAAAGAGGTAATTTTACCTACGGAATTTGCCCAAGTTAAGAGTGTTGGGCACAACCCTGTTGCAGAAAGGGGATATAGTGGGAATATTTTGCCAACAATAATAGGAATAGAGTTTCTTTAACATGTTAGCTTTCGATTGTTCGGAAATGAGAATAACCAGCCACATGGGGATATAATTGGACATCAGACTGGTGAATGGTATGTAGGTGAATGTGGGGTAAGCCCTAGAATGATTGAGTACGTTCATTTGTTTTGCTATAAAGGAACAAATTTACTGACCAGCTATCCTTCTTTTTGCAGGATTTCTAAGATTGGTGTATCCCCAAATGTTTTTTGTATTACCCTCTGGTAAACTAACATAACTATGGAAAATCACCATTTTTAATAGGAAAACCACTATTTCTATGGCCATTTTCAATAGCTATGTTAGTTCACCAGAGGGTAGGGAGCATGATGATCAACCAGTGGATGGATTTTTTTTCAGACAAACCAATTGGAGGCGAGTTTCGGAAATGCAGATGCTGATTTGTTGGAGGTCGGGAGCCAAACACAGATGAAACCTACAAACCACTACAGTAAATCTGTTAATACAGGTATTAAGTTGGAAAAAAACAAGTTGCACCACGTGTTGCTGTGTTATAGGTAATTAGTTCGTAACACTCAGTCAGGACTCGTATCATGTAATATGATGGTCATGTACATCTTCAGAATATCACTGTATATATACACTGTCTATTCCTACAAGGTAAGATTTACCGTGTGTATATATGTATGTATAATGTATATATATATATATATAGAGAATATATTTATAACATTATATTGAATTATCCATCGTATACAGTATTCATATTCAGATTTTTCCAGAGCATATGTAGTGTCTATTCATACATATATCCCCATGTCATCATTAAACCACCATGTTTTTGTTTACTGATTGTTTAAAACAACAACGGACATATCCGACTACATATTCCAGACGTCTATTTCTACAAACCCAAGTCATTGATGCTATTTGCACATAGCCAACTATGGGGCACCACCTTGTGATCAATAGGGATTTATCCCCATTATCTCATATTATTGGGATATGCATAATGGGATATGGAGGGATGCGTAAAGATATACATATGTGGGAATCAATGGAATATAATGGAATCAACGGGTATAAAATACACTGTCCATTTCTATATAGCAGCAAGTTGGTTTACAACTAGATGCACTATGGCAATTATGGTAGATCTATCGAACTAGTTGATTTGGGTTACAAACCAACAAACATTTCACTGGGGGGGCACCACCTGCAGGTTTCCCAGTTGTAAGTGGATAGCTTTTCACCACAGTTATATATAGGGCATATATCCCAACTTATGAGGGTTCAAATACCATAGTTACATCCATTTGTGTCCATCTATGGATGATAATTATACCTATATTTACGTATAAAACATGATGATTTTCATGATTTGCCATAGCAACCTGTTCAACAGACATGGACTTTATATCCACAACAGTAACCTGAACTACACCCCGCAGTACTGCTACTCCCTTGCGGATCAGCCCATCTCCGCCGTCGGCAGGTGACGGTGGGTGACACAACAACTTCAGTGGCTGCGGGGGAGGATTTGGCTCATGGAAGCCGCTTGGACCGCTTGGAATCATCCAAAATCGTGGATTGCCCTCTGGTAATGAAACCTTCTGGTAATTTGACAGTTTGCTATTGAAAATGGCCATAGAAATAGTTGATTTTCCCATTAGAAAATGGTGATTTTATGTGATTTTCCTTAGTTTCATGGCAATGGAAAATCGACCATGTATAGATGATTTTTCCATTAAAACCTCCATTTATAGGGGATTTCCACTTGCTACGTTTGATTACCAGAGAGTAGCCTTGGAAACGTAGTGGATAAAGCGAACATCAGCCTTGGAAATCTAATTGGTGGATAAACCTAAGATACACCTTTGGATCAAGGATTTGTATAGTACTCAAATCATAAATAGTAGACGGGCAGTTTCCATTCAACGGGCAGTATTCAAATATCTTTCGAAGTTGGATCTGTATATTGACATCAGAAATAGTCATTGTGGATAAACATTGGATGGGTACTTCTTACGTTTCACGATTTGCCAAAACTGATATATGTATACACTAGCCAGCTAAACATCTATTTAGTGTATGGTAATGAAGACAGGTCATTTGTTTAAGCCACAAGTGGAATAGTTTTACTTGGGTATGGGTCAAAATTGGGTACCCTGACAATCGGATGGTGAATACTAAAACTAGACTAAAATATGTGGTCCCCCAGGTCCTTAATTTTGACCCACACCCACCTATGAAGACAGCACATATATTACTTTATATGTGTAGCATTGTGTTGCTATTAATATGTATAGCATATCCTTCACAAAGCACAAGAAATCCCCCCAAGTCAGTTTATAAACCCAGCAAACTATTCATATAATTAACCATACAATTGTAAACCAACTTACCTAACACACGTCAACCATAAATCCATAGAAACCACCATGTTTCTTGGTTAAACCACCATTTTTCCATATTTTTCCTGGGTAAAAAATCCACGTCTCCAGAGGTTTCACCGCGCAACTCTGCGAGAACGTGAATCCCACGTCAGAATCTCAGAAAACGAAACAGATGGGAAACCGATCTATCTGTCACTGGATTGGTTTAAGGGAAAATCTACAGGAAACCATGGATTTTCCCATGAAATATAGGGGGTTCCTGTAAATTTTCCCATTCACCAATCCATTGAGCCTAGATCTATCTGTGAATGTGACAGGAAAGATTGCTCTCAGATTCTGGCTCATCAGAGAATCATGCAATCGTCCATGAATGCCGAAGAATCCTTTCCCTGACAAATTCCATAGTTTCGCTATTGTCCGACTAGAATGGGGGAGTACCCTTTTCGCCAAACCACAAAGAATAGGCTTCCAATTGTTTGTCAAAATATTTTCAAAAAAAATACGTCATGACATGTTCCCATTCCTTTCAACATACACCATCTATACAATGTGGGGCCCCCAAGATAGCTAAGTTGCTTTATAACTCCAATAACTATGGTATATTATGGTTTATAGTAGATGTAACCATAGTTAACGGGGTTTTTAAACCAACTTATAACTAGGGGGCCCCACATTGTACCAATGTCATAACAAGATTTGTACCCCAGGTTCTGAACTACAGTTGTGTTCATCGCCAAAAACCCGACAGTTCATCTCTATGTTTACGTTGTGTTGACCAACTTAGCACAATCATCAACCAAAATCGATAGAAATCCAGCTTGTTCTCAAATTCTCCATTTTTTCCTAGGTGAAACCCTTAGAAATCACCATTTCTCCAAGGATTTCCTGCGTTCAACCCTAGACATCCAGCATGTGTCCATATTTTTCCTAGTCGAGACATGCGAAAAATGAAAAAAAAAAAAGCATTTTTCTGCATTTCACCTTTCCAAAACTCCCAAATTTCCCAGGCACAACGTCCGTCTCCCAAGGTACACAGGCACCTTGACCATCAGCTGCGCCTATGGCGCGGTGTCTTTGACCTCCAGCAGTTGCGAGGCGCCTGGGATTTTTGGGTGGAAAAACATGGGGATGGGTCAAAATTGAAGCCCGATGGGACCACGGACGAAGAATGGAGTGAAGTCCTGGAGAATGCAGATTTGATCCTCAATGCTGATGGTGCAGAGACGGATTCCTGCGCATACCTGATGGGTTATGCCATGCTGAAAAACCTCGGCATGAATGAACGCTACACGCGTGAGGGGTTCGAGAGCTTGCGGACCGCATTGACGGCTTCCAACCCCTATCTTCTGCGGCTGAGGAAGCAATCAAACAGTGAGCTACCCATCCCTGGGTCCGAGCAAGTTTTGGCAATTCAGGATGGAGTGGCCAAGTTTCCGGAATTTCTCTCGGCACTGCTGCTGTCATACGCGATTGGTCGCAAGACCTTGACGACATCCCCGGTGATTGCGCGCGTCGCGTCTACATACGTAGACGAAAGATGCTTTGGCGCTGGTATGACAGCGACAGATTTTAGTCTATGTTTAGTATTAACCATCCAATTCAATTGGGGTACCTAATTTTGACCTATACCCACATTGGAAATGGCGCCATTTCTGGTGGTCTTTCATTTTGTTTGGAAAATACAAACACCTGGTGGAAGACGCTTTCTAACTGAAAATTGGTGTGTAAGATTTTATAAGTTTTTTTCATGATCCACAATGCATCATGTTGTTCATGGAAAATACCCAAAACAAAATGGAGGTGGCAGAATTATGTGGATCTGATGATCGAAATATTACTAAATTGCCCCATGCTCACAAGGAAAGTGATGGGAGAAGACTGGGGTTTTAACGATTGTCCAAACAAAACATGGCGATGTTCACTGATTTAATCAACATTTCACTGATTTGATCTCCATGTTTTGGACTGAACATTGCAATTTTGTGCAGTTTAATAGGCAAAATTATGGGATATGCCATAGGAAACTGGGGGTTTAACATTTTTTTGTGCATTTAACCAGCAACAAGTGTGCATTTCATTGCCTGAATCAACGTTTCACGGGGATGAGGGCAAGGACTTGGGCGAACCTCGGTGGACGATACGAAAACTGACCCGTTCTTTGTACTTCTTCTGGACCTATTTGTACATGGGGGTCGTTCAAAAACCCCGCCTTTCCCGTTTTAATTGGAACGACATATAGCAAAATTAATCTTAGAATAGACATGTGAAAAAACCAGCACCGNAAAACCAGCACCGCGCAAGAGGGCGCAAGGGCGAGCGCAAGTTCTGTACTACCTACTACCACTACCATTACTACTACTACTACTACTACTACTACTACTACTACTTCTGCTACTACTGCTACTGCTACTGCTACTGCTACTGCTACTGCTACTGCTACTGCTACTGCTACTGCTACTGCTACTGCTACTACTACTACTACTACTACTANCTACTGCTACTGCTACTGCTACTGCTACTGCTACTGCTACTGCTACTGCTACTGCTACTGCTACTGCTACTGCTACTACTACTACTACTACTACTACTAAGACTACTACTAGTACTACTAGTACTACTACTACTACTACCACTACTACTACTACTACTACTACTACTACTACTACTACTACTACTACTGTTACTACTACTACTACGACTATTATTACTACTAATACTACTACTACTACTATTACTACTACTACTACCACTACCACTATGCTACTACTATTATTGCTACTACTACTACTACTACTACTAGTACTACTACTACTACTATTACTACTACTACTACTACTAGTACTAGTACTAGTACTACTACTACTACTGCTACTACTATTACTACTACTATTACTACTACTACTACTATTACTACTACTACTATTACTACTATTACTACTACTACTATTACTACTACTACTACCACTACCACTATACTACTACTATTACTATTAGTACTACTACTACTACTACTACTAGTACTACTAGTCCTACTACTACTACGACTACTAATACTACTACTACTACTACTACTACTAATACTACTAATACTAACAGTAATACTAATACTAACATTTGTTTAAATTAACATGAATACGAATACTGATACCANTACTACTACTACTAATACTACTAATACTAACAGTAATACTAATACTAACATTTGTTTAAATTAACATGAATACGAATACTGATACCAATACAAATATTTGATATTAATATTAATATTATTACTACTACTACTACTACCACTACTACTACTACTACAACTACTACTACTACTACTACTATTAATTACTACTACTACTACAACTACTACGACGACTACTACTACTACTACTACTAGTACTACTACTACTAGTACTAGTACTGATACTATTTCTTGTGTGATGGAGAACTCGAGGGGCTTAAAGTGTACAGGTNCTGGTCTGAAACTGGTCTGAAACCACTTAAGAACCACAAAAGCTGAACGGACGACCCTTTTAGTATTCATTGCTATTAGTAATACTACTAGAACTGCAAGTAGTAATACTACTAGTATAATACTAGTACTTCCACTACCATTNACGGACGACCCTTTTAGTATTCATTGCTATTAGTAATACTACTAGAACTGCAAGTAGTAATACTACTAGTATAATACTAGTACTTCCACTACCATTACTCGTATTGGTATTAGTGCTACTACTAACTACGATTACTATTATTACCACTGCTACTACTACTACTACTTCTACTGCTACTACCACTTCTACTATTACTATTACTATTGCAACTAGTAATAATATTAATACTACTACTACTACCACTACTACTACTACTACTACAACTACTACGACGACGACGACGACGACGACGACGACTACTACTACTACTACTACTACATCATGGAAAGATATGCAGCGGTCCGGAAAAGCAAGCACCCAAAACCTATATACTCTAATTGTACCCATTGCGGTCCGGAAAGACGTGCAGCGGTCCGGAAAAGCAAGCACCCAAAACCTACTCTAATCGTAACCATTGCGGTCCGGAAAGATGTGCAGCGGTCCGGAAAAGNGTCCGGAAAGACGTGCAGCGGTCCGGAAAAGCAAGCACCCAAAACCTACTCTAATCGTAACCATTGCGGTCCGGAAAGATGTGCAGCGGTCCGGAAAAGTAAGCAGCCAAAACGTATTCTAATTATAACCATTGCGGTCCGGAAAGACGTGCAGCGGTCCGGAAAAGCAAGCACCCAAAACCTATTCTAATCGTAACCATTGCGGTCCGGAAAGATGTGCAGCGGTCCGGAAAAGCAAGCACCCAAAACGTAATCTAATTGTACCGATTGCGGTCCGGAAAGATGTGCAGCGGTCCGGAAAAGCAAGCACCCAAAACCTACTCTAATTGTACCCATTGCGGTCCGGAAAGACGTGCAGCGGTCCGNATTGCGGTCCGGAAAGATGTGCAGCGGTCCGGAAAAGCAAGCACCCAAAACCTACTCTAATTGTACCCATTGCGGTCCGGAAAGACGTGCAGCGGTCCGGAAAAGCAAGCACCCAAAACGTTTTCTAATCGTAACCATTGCGGTCCGGAAAGATGTGCAGCGGTCCGGAAAAGTAAGCAGCCAAAACGTACTCTAATTATAACCATTGCGGTCCGGAA
>BGPT01001868.1:37726-80043 GCA_003297045.1 Symbiodinium sp. clade C Y103
ACAAATGCTCTGAAACGCAGGCCGCGCAAGAGGGCGCAAGGGCGGGCGCAAGAGGGTGCTATACGTCAACCACGGAACCAGAATTTAGAACAACCCTCACATCTGTACATAGAAAAAGAACTCTACCATCACGACATTTTCTTGATACTTATTCTGGGCCCAAAAAAATTAATACATCCACGCAGGAACAATGCTACCAACTTCACCCGTTCTTGGTCCTTTTTCTGGGCCTATTCTAAATTACGTTTATATAGAACATGGCTACCATCACCACCGTGACCACCTTTTCTTGGTATTTATTCTGGTCAAAATATGAATACAGTCACAGACGAACAGCAGTACCAAGAGCGCCTTTTCTTGCTACTTATTCCGGGCCCGTGTTTGCAGAACCACAAGTACTATCATCGCCTTTTCTTGGTACTTTTCTGGCCCATCTATGATTGTATTAGCCGAGAAACAACTATCAACGGTAGATTTTTCTGAGTGGAACAATGCAAAACTTGTTTTGGCATTTTTTTGCCTTGGCATTTCTTTTGGGCGTGTGGCATTTTGGAACAGGATTTTCTTGTGGATTTTCAGGGAGCTCAACCATGGACACAGGAACTATATTTAGAAATGTTTGTTTCCATGGCTCCCAGCATTGATGTGAGTTTTTTTTATGTTTTTTTCAATGCACCATGTGCGAAAAGTAAGTTTTTGAAAGGACATTTATCCGCCAAAAAGCTTAGCCCCAAGAGATTTATCCAGGACAAATTCGGGGACAACTCCCCGTAGGCACCACGCACAGGGATATTTAGTCGGAGGTTTGAAGTCATTGAGCTCGGGGCTCGGGGTATGCCTTAGTTTTGGGTGGCCCTATTTCCGGATTCTGAGGGGAATTGATAAAGACACACACACACTGGACATTTAAGCAACAAAAGATGGAATGTTGCCGGCAAAATTTAGAGTAGAGCCACATGCAATGGCGGTTCTGGATGGTGGGTACAGCACATGCAATGTCGGTTCTGAATGGTGGGTACAGGAGATATGGGCAGTTGGAGATAGTTCTTGTTCTTGAGTCCTGTCCCAATAGACGACATCATCGCCGGGTTGAGTATCACCCCATATCACAACTGTTTGTGGTGTTACATGTCAAAATCATGCATTCCCTCCCCAAAAAAATAGTACTAAACATGACCACTTCTGTGGGTTCATTTGTGTGTTTGGTTTTGATTCTTTCCCAAAAGACACAGTTTTTGTTGTGGCCCTATTTTATCTCCATACCACAAATTGCTGCTTTTGTATCATATGGGCATTTCTCAAAATTGGGGTGCCCCTTTTCACCACTGGGTTCCATTTTAAAGTGATCAACCTTGGATGATTTTGGGGTCACTCGTTTTCAGAACCCACCATAAGTTAAGCATGTCTTAAGTAGCACATCCCAACAAAATTCAGAAACGGAACATCCAACCCTAAATAGAGGTTAAGTGAACCTGTTCTTGATCTCCCCATTCCAAGGTCGTTTATTACTTCATCTAATCGTATATAGTGTATATATATATAGTGTATATATATATATAGTTATATATATAATATGTATATATATATATATAGTTATATATATAATATGTATATATATAGTTATATATATAATATGTATATATATATATATTTATATATATATATATACACACACACTGTGTACATATATATATATATATACACGTACATGATTATACATGTATTTCCCAGAAACCAAAGCCTAGTGAACTAAACCAACTTTGCTAACATCAACAAACCTAGATACAACTCACATTTCTTGGTGAAATCACCCGTTTTTCCGATTGGTAAACCCCCAAGAAACGACATATTTTCCCGTTGGAGATCTCCCACTCCGCTGCAGATCACTCCTTGCGAGCCTTGGCACTTCGTTGCTGCCACCTTGGAAGGGGTGCGCCGACCTTTGATGCGGTCGTGGAATGGGCAACACCATGGGATTTTTGCCCAAAAAATCGTGGACTTTTACATACTTTTACCATCGAAAAAAATAGTGATGTACATACTTTTACCATCGAACAAAAAAACAACGGGTTTTCTTTTACCATCGAACAAAATATAGTGATATGTACCCTCTTGGTAATCAACCATGGCTAGAAAAATCCACCATAGATACTTTTCCAAGCTATAGACCTCCATTGACTTCGAGGATTTTCCAGGCAACCAGTGTCTTCACGTGATGTTCATCACCAGTGAGGCCGTCCTTCATAGCTCCACTGGCCAAAAGCATGTTGTTTTTTTTGTTTTACTTTCAACACATAGTTTTTTTTGACCATAAACCAATAATTAGTGTTCTTAAGCATCAACAGTTTGAGTTTACCATCTTAAAAGTGGTTGTTTACATTTGTTTCTAATGCAAAAAAGGGGAGATTGATAGGATTATAATGGCATGACTAATATCATAGGGATACAATGGGGACTTCGGAAAGTGCCAGTGATGACGATCTTTGTGTGGCACTTTGGAGCAAGACAGCTGTGGCTGCCTTGGAGGACGACCCCCTTTTCTCCTCGTTCTGATCTATCTTTAAGTAGGTATTCCTCCTAAGTAGATTTCACATTCTATCCATCATCTACTGTCTCTCGAGAATCTACAAAGTGGATTATTGATCTTCTTGACTTTGAGTGATCTGGAAAAGGACGGGCGTGGCGATGATAGGAAAGAAGGATGTGCGGCCGTGCTGTGGATGCCTCAAGATTAAATGTGGAGACGTGTGTGACATGAAGACCTTGGATTTGCCATACTGGAAGAAGGAGGTTCCAGTCGCAGCTGCCTCTCAGGCACTGCAGGTGGTTCTTCGACAGCAGCAGTTGAGTCGTGTAATGGTGTGTACATACGCTTGTTACTGAATTTGACCAGGGATTTTACTAAATGTTACCAACACAATAGGGATACGAATGGGATATTAATCATGGCATATTCATGGAATCTAGCCGTGAGTTGATGATTTAAGTATTGTGATTATACCAGGCTTGGTAGGGGATTTACACGAACTCAAAGTTGGATTAAGAGCACACAACATGAAACAACCAATAAAGATCAAAGGGTTGACACACAACCCGTGATGATGGGTCAAGAGATTTGTTTGGGAATTATATATATATATATACAGATATAGACATGCACTATATATAAGTATTTGCCCAGGAACGCATGAAGAGCACTGAAAGATATACGAACTAGGAAGAAATTGTTCCCATCCACCTACCAATAAACTCTTGAATTCTTCTAAATAGGACCTGCAACTTGAACCCAGATACACCACAGAAACTACCAGGGTGTGTTATGGGTTTTGATCAAATACTGCATGTTTGGTTCAACCCACAAATTGGATGGGTCTACAGTTGGAAGGTCATCTACTGAAATCTACCAGTTCTTTAAGAGTGTACTAACAGCTTAACGTTGTTTGGTCAACTGAGTTAGTCTTGGATGGTCAGTTGTGTTTAGTTCTTCTATTGTTGTGCTATGAATAAGCAGAGGTATCTAACTTGTTTTTGGGCAGGGTATCTTTCGCAAGATTAAGCCATGTTAAACCTGGTTTCTCTGAAAATAGGGTGCAGCACTCCATCCCATTGCTGCGGAAAGCACTTTTCTGTTCCATGGCCATGATGTGTAGGTCCATGATCTCCGGTCGGGGTAACATTCCTTGGGAATGTTGGGGAAGGGCTGGAACTTGGAACTTTACATCTTCCCATATTCTTGGTCGTAATTGTTCGCCTCTACCCTCTGGTAAACTAACATAGCTATTGAAAATGGCCATAGAAATAGTGGATTTTCCCATTAAAAATGGTGATTTTCCATAGTTATGTTAGTTCACCACCCCATATTCTTGGCTGTAACAACATCCGACGAACGTTCTCCAGAATTTGGCCTGGATGATCTTTGTGACACGCAGCGCCACGTTTGCAGACCTCCGGCCTCCTCTACCCACGTGCGCAGATTGCCAGTGGAGCATCAGGCGGGTGTTCGCAAGACCTGCTTCGACAAGAAGAGAGGGGTGTAAAGGAACCACAACAACTAGGACTTATTGTTTATAATATCTACAATTGGATGGATCTTCAACGAACTTGTAAGTGGGGGAGGCATCATTTTGTAGGTGTTTGAAGCCGTTGCTCCGAACTATTGGAGGATATTGGAAAGAAATATGTTAGTTGTATTTGGGTGTTGAAGCAATCTCCGGAAAACAGGACATACCCCATGAATGTATGTGGGGGATTTTCATGACCAGGGAAAGACAAAACTGAGTCTTTGAATCCTTGGAGCTGTAGGCAGATAGGGGATTACAAGTAACGCAAATGGGATACAAAACAACAATCATATAATATATATATATACATATCATCACACATATATATATATATATACAATCATATATATATATATATAATCATATATATAGAATCATATATATATATATATATATACATATAATCATATATATATATATTAATAATATTAGCCTTTTGAGATTTGGAATATGACGTTCATCAATGAATTTTGAGATTGCGCCGAGTTCCAGTCCTGACCAAACTCCGACATACACACAAGAGCACACCATGTTTTTTTTTCTTTGGATTTATATAATGTGTTTGTATAAATGATGATCAACACTTGGGATTTTCCTTGCATCCTATGTTCAGACAAACCATATAATTATATATATATACACATAAAGTTCTAGATTGTTGTAGTAGATTTAATGTGTCCATCTATATGCAGCACATCCCGCAAAGAGCTTTGACCACTCAGTGGCGTCATGTTGTTCTCATAGCATGGTGAGGCGTGGGTGAGTGTGGCAATGTCAACGTGGAGTACAGTGGTGACTTCACGTCTGGGCGCCCGGTGGCCGGCCACGGTGGCGGATTGAACCAACAATGGGGATGGTAACCTCACATGGAGGTGGAAACCCCACTCTAGATCATGTTCCGAACACGAAACCACTGGTCTTCATGCGTTTAGCAGATCGTTTTGTTAGTTTACCTGAGGGAAAATGTAAAAATGTGGATTAAACCTCTATGGGTGGCTAATACCCCTGGTGATATAGGTCCGGTGAGCATGTTTTTTGAGATTTTTAATTCTTTTCCGGCAGTCAAATATGGCAATGGAGATACCCCATAAGTAAGTGGACATCTTATTAGGAAAATCGTCCATAAATGAAATGGGGGTTTTACCAATGGGTAGATGGAAGACAACAATAGACATTTACCTAACAATGGCGAGTTTTTCGCCATTTCTTCATTGGGATGGTCATTCCAGTGTGTATCAAGATGATTCAACAAAAATGGATGATTTAACCCACAACAAACAACATTTATAGGAGAGATACAAATGTGGTTTCTGCTTCAAACTTGCGAATTGAATAAAATGCAAATATATTGGTTTTGGGGTCCCGGTGACAACAAAAACATAACCCCAAATCATGCTTGATTTAAATGTTGTTATTGAAATCATAATCCGTGATTTGTTAACATCCAGGAATTCTCTGATTTGCTTTGCTCATAACCAATTAGTAAGCAACAACCAACACGGTAGTGCAGGAGATCCTGACTTGTTGATCCCCATGTTGGGTGACATCCCAGGATGAACTGCGTGAATGGAGCGTTGGAGGTGCTGGAAAGCAGGGGCTGGGTAGATAGCTAGTTTGGATTATATCCATGGATTGGAGAATGGGAAAATTTACAGGAAACCCTGATATTTCCCGGGAAAATCCATGGTTTCCGGTAAATTTTCCCTTCAACCAATCCAGTGATTATAGCAACATCTTAAAAAATGCTGAAAGTTGTGAAATCCAGTCCTGAAATAGAAAATGGAAGGGTGAGAAATCCAGTCCTAGGTCCTAGATAGTGATCAAATACGTTTCTATTATTTTGGTGTTGCTATGTTTGGCAATCTGGGGTTGATCCAACAACAAGGCAAGGGATACTCCAAGTTATGTTCTTCACCATGGAATGGAATGGGGTACGCTATTTTCAGACAAACTCATATGGGTGTGTTTGACCGATCAAGATGGCTTCACAAGATACAAGAGTGAGGTTAAACAAAACCAAGATGGATAAAGATATGTTCCACTCTCAACCGCTACTTGTATGAAATGATCATCAAAAATACTTCCCTGAATCATCGACAGGTAGGATGACTGTTTGCGTGAACCTTGAATTTGTTGGTCATATGGCCATCCGACCAGAACAATAGCAGTATGGTCCTTCCCAAAAACCATTTCTGACGAAGGAAATCTGAACCTAGGCTGAAAAAAACATTCGATTTGAGGGTTCAGCTTATACAGTTTTTGGGTAGTAGTTCAAAGGAAACGAGCATTTGGTTCATTTTGGTTCTTTCCCGTGGCGATAGTAAATGCCCATTTTGGTTCATTTTAAGAAGTTGGAGATAAGTAACCTGTTATTTCATTGATAAGGTTCATAGGGCCATTCTTTGATTCAAGAGTCAGGGACACGTCACTTCCCCTGACCCCTGACAGTTTCCAGCCGAATGAGGGCGCCACCTCACTGACCACCTTGGGAATTGCCTTCTCCGGTGTCATCCAGCATGTGTTGTTGGAGAAACCTCCATTCAATTCCAGGAGCTCGCCACGTCTGATGACATCGGAGGCTACATCCCATTCATATCCCATTCGTAGTCCATTCATATCCCCATGATGTTTCCAGCATGGTGTATCTAGCTATGCCATCATTATCCCATTCATATTCCATTCATATTCCATTCATATCCCATTCATATTCCATTCATACTCCATAATATTTATATCCCACTACATCCCATGTATATTCCCATTCCATCTAAACCACCCTGGATTTTCTTCATCAAATCCCAAAGTCTTCGCCCATGTCAGGCTGGAAGCTCGGCCGCCTGCCGTCTCACTTGCTCCACTGCTTCAGTGACCACGGTACCTGGGAGCCATGAGAAGGGTGGGGAGTTCCTCACATCCCTTGGAGAATGAGATGGGTAGAAACATGTAGAAACTCATCCTGGATCATTTTTTGCTATAAATAACTTATAAATGATAAATGGGAATATCTACTAACCAGCTGAGATTTTGTTTGTAGGGTATCTAAGGTTGGCAATGGTCATTGGAATTGTATGGGAAAAGAGTGGCTAAGAGATGTTGATAGTGGTAGATCGATGTTTACATATAAGTCGACACTTTGTGGTTGACCTGGTCATATTGTGGAGGGACAAACCATCCTGCACCAGTAGTTTTTGGGATCCCTATGAAACACTGTGAATAATGGGATGATAATGGGATGTTTACCATCTGCCAACTGGTGCAGATTCGCAACAATCCAACCTCAGGAAATGGATGATTCAATGCTAAAGATGACGAATACATGAGATAGGGATTTTACCCACAAGAAATGTGTTTTCTTCAGAACTTTTACGAGCAAGAATTTGGACAGACCTCACACCCTAGTGCACCAAGTAGCTCCTGGCAGTGTTTTTGAATTGAAAGCAACAGCCGCAAATCTAGTCCTAGAACAGGCTTCGAGTTGTACCGGTACTGTCAGATGGGGTCTTACGCCGCAGACAATGTTTGACACATTTCTGCCCCAACAAAAAAGTGAACTCAATGCTTGTGGAACAAGTTGGAGAACATATTTATGTTTGAGCTATCATTGACTTCCCCAATATTATGTTGTTTGTGAATATGGTTACTTGGTGGTTCACACTAGTTAGTCAGTGGGTTATAGAACTGGACCAACCCAACTTACCTCACCAATAGCTTTTACCTGGGGTTATACTCCGCTTGCTGACTGGGGTGAACCAACAAGTATCACCATTACGTTGATATTACATTATTTTTCCATTATATAATGGAACTCAAATATCATACTCTCGATGGTATGTCCAAATGTAAATTTATTTATATCCAGTTTATACATATACAATGCAATCATATACACAAATATATCATATATAAATATATATTTATACATCATATAGATAATACATATATCCCCATTGCTTCCATTCTGAGTTCCCATTTTGTCCCGGACACATTTTGGAGGTCCCAGGGTGGCCTTGTTTCTTTTTTGCACCGAGGTGACTTTGGATGGCTTCACCTACGATGTCTCGTCAGTGAAACCCAGATATAGGGACACATTTTGTTGAGGTCAAGCCATGATGTGTCCCGAAAAATCAATGGAAATAGATGATGTCTTAAACTTACTGGTGCTTAGTAGGGAATGGGGGAATAAGATGATGATTAATGGTTATTATAGGTCATTCTTCCATTCCCGGCTAAGCACCAGTAAGTAAAACCCATTTGTTTGGAAACCTTGATCAAAAAGATGATGATAATAGACATTCATGGTGATAAACCCATGTTGATTTCGATAAGCCCGGACTGACCGTTTGGAATCCAAATGTATCTTCTTCAGCCTCGTCAGTTCCAGAAGCTGCACATGGACCCCACCATCCTGCACATCAATCTCATGGATGGGATCAAATTGGCAATCATATGTTCCGGATGGTTTGTTCGATATTTTCCTTGAATGAGCAACCCTTTGATCTGCTTGTTTCGTGGATATTGTCTTGTGGAACGACACAAGTCAGAACAGAACAGAATATGAAGTGCATCCACATGCTGCAGAGCTTGAATGCAGTTGATGCAGATCTCAAGGAAGTGGAGCAGCTGCGTGTGCTTCAGCAAGCAAATCAAGCAAAAGCTACCCAAGCATCGCAATCTAATTCTGCATTAGAACGCTTTACGATAGATCTAGTAAAACAAGCTGAACAAGGAAAATTAGATAGAGCTATAGGAATTACTAACGTAATCAATCAGTTAGTAGATATATTATGCAGACGCAAACAAAATAACCCAATTATAGTAGGTGAAGCAGGAGTAGGAAAAAGTGCAGCTGTGGAAGAATTAGCTATAAATATACTAGAAAAAAATGTTCCAGAAAACTTACACAACGCAACAATAAAAATTCTTGATCTTGCAGCTCTTTCTGCAGGAGCTAGTGTAAAAGGTGAATTTGAGGAAAGACTAAAACAGATTATCACAGAAGTAAAAACATCCCCTATACAAGTAATCTTATTCATAGATGAAATACATAACATGCTTGGGTCTGGTAGCGGTGTTAGCGGACAAAATGATGCAGCCAATTTGTTAAAACCAGAACTTGCAAAAGGAGATCTTAAAGTTATTGGAGCAACAACATGGGCAGAATATAAAAAATTCTTTGAAAAAGATGCAGCATTAAATAGAAGGTTTCAATTAATCAAAATAAATGAGCCATCAGAACAAGATGCAATATCCATAGTCAAAAATGTTGCAACATTGCTTGAGAAACATCACAAGGTGCAAATACTAGATTGCGCTGTAGAGTATGCTGTTAAACTTTCTATAAAATATATCACACATCTGCGTTTACCAGATAAAGCAATTACCTTATTAGATAGCGCATGTTCAAAAGTAAAGTTGATGAAAAATAGCACACCAGAACATATACTAAAGTTAGAGGAAAAAATTAGACTAACCAGGAACATCAGGTCGAAGGAGTCCGACAAGAACTTCGACGCAGGATGAAAGTCTTTCAAGACTTGAAAATGCTGATGCAGTTGATGTTTCTGGAGACTACATCCAATGTGAGTTTTCTCACCTGTACCCAAATTCAGCATGAAAACGAGCCAAACTGTTCGAACAAACATTGCGCTCGAATGAGTTTGTCGTTTCCTCAAGTGCTTTCATTGATCAACAGTGAAGCTCTTTCAAAGGAGGATTTGATCAGATATGGATGGATTGTGTGGCAATTCGGTCAAGCACAGCAGGAGCTGACCGTGGACTTCACGCCAGGAACCAGATTCAAACCCACAAGACAACAACCCATGAAAAGGGATTCACAACAAATTTGTGCATAGTGGGAATACAGCTGAATATTTACAGGGATATTGCAGCAACGCGCACATAGATGAACAGTTGCAAACCTGGAAGATTAGGAGGACACGTCATCTGTAACATCTATTTTTCATGGGAGGCTTCTAGTTTAATACTTAATGTTTTTCCTTCAAGCGGGGATATTCTGGACATATTCACCAACTAAACCTCAAAGTTGAATCTGCGGGACGCACATCCAAAGTGGGTAACAATGACGCATAGCAAATGACATGAAACAACCCCAAGCAGGTTTCTTTTCTCACAAGGAGCCGGTGATGCAGTCATCGCCCTATCCTTTCCTTGTCATCCAATGCCGGTCCACAGCTGTTCAACGGGGTTACAATCCAAGGCAAACCTCAGCCAATCCCAATTCTGAGTAGTTCGAGTCCGTTTAGTTACCTTCCGGCGTCATCAAGCGTGGCAATGGAAAATCCGTGAAAACCGCCATTTATAGATAAATTTCCCAGCTATAAACCTCCATTTCTAGAGGATGTTCCAGCTAGCCACGTTTGATGACACCAGAGGGTAAGTCTACAGTCAACCCCAAACGTTTGATGGTTTGAAACCGAGTGTTTCCCAACTCTAGGTGTCTTTGTGGTACAAGGGTGGTGCTCGGAAGTTCACTTGGTTTAGTTTATTAACTATCAGGGCTTGCGGTGAAGAAACGACTATTATAGTTAGTTTGTTCATAAACCCGCCATATAGACCCTAGCATTAAGTTGTAAACAATCTTAGCTAACTTAGTTAATGTAGCCTTATCCCATGATTTCCGTATGTTTCTTGTTTAAGTAACCATTTGAGCGTTTCGAAATACCCCCTGTCCCATCTCATTATAAATTATACTGCTTGTTTTCATCTGTTTCCCTACTATGGGTTATCATTATCCCATATTATCCCCAATAGACTGGGAAGTATTTTCCGCTATGGTAACCCATTGGGACCACCAGTAGGGGATAATGATAACCCATAACTCAATAGTAGGGGATTGATATAGCTACTATGTTGTTAATGATAACCAATCAACAACACTAGTTTTAACAGCTTATTCAAATAGCTTAACACAAAGGGATCACCACCGTCGTCTTGCCAAGGCCGGCGAATCGCATTCCACACTTGGGCACTGGCGTGCAGGCCCGGCGACGGATCAACCACTGAATATGTAAACCTCCAGGAAAAACTTTAAAACATGATGTTCATAGTGATTGATAGTGGTTAACAGTGGTTCATAGTGATTGATAGTGGTGGTAGACTGTCACGCAAAGGGCGCAAAAACAGCGAGAAATACTTGGTGACGCCTTGGAGAGTTCACCGCACTTACCAAGTAGGGGGCCAATTGTTCAAAATCCCAGTAGGGGACCATCAACCAAATATCACTCTGCTTATGAAATACATGTGGGGTCAGCCCACGATTCTTCGAGTAAACCAGTCCGTTAGATCCCATTGAAGCTCATTCAAAAGCCAGTATATGTCCATTGTAAACCATGAATCATAGATTTATAAACCACTATTAACATCTATCAAGCACTCCCGTAAAAATCCATGATCAACCACTATAAACCACTTTTTGTTCACAGGATGAGCCTTGCCGTGGTGGAACCCCACAGCTGTCAGGCATGTGGAAACGTGCGCTATGGCTATGGTGGTGAAGTCCAATTAGCCTGTGGGGATCCCCGGTGCGGACTTGAACATGGCCACGGAAACTGGCGTTGATATATAATTATATATATATATATAATATATATATATATACATACACATAGGAATCCTGGAGTAGATAGAATATGGACATCAAATAAAGATCTTCAGTAAACTGAGATGATTTCATGACCATATTCTGGCTACTTCAGGCTGGTTGTATAATATCATAATATGATATTGTAATTTATATATATATATACATGGATGTGCCATCCAAAATCGAGTAGTCTACAGCATCATTCTGCTTGAACAAATGCAATATGGGTCCATAAATGTGTACACCACATATTTTGACAGACCCATCACGCTTGTGTATCTGATGAGACCATCTTTGGTATGACCATGAAATGGGGTGTTTGTATACCCCATACCCCATATAAAAGGGGATGGCCAGCCCCCCAACAACAACAACAACAACAACAACAACAACAACAACAACAACAACAACAACAAGAACAACACGAACAACAAGAACAACAAGAACAACAAGAACAACAAGAACAACAAGAACAACAAGAACAACAACAACAACACCAACAACACCAACAACACCAACAACACCAACAACAACAACAACAACAACAACAACAACAACAACAACAACAACAACAACAACANCACCAACAACACCAACAACACCAACAACAACAACAACAACAACAACAACAACAACAACAACAACAACAACAACAACAACAACAACAACAACAACAACAAGAACAACAAGAACAACAACAACAACAACAACACCAACAGCAACAGCAACAGCAACAGCAACAGCAACAGCAACAACAACAACAACAACAACAACACCAGCAGCAGCAACAGCAGCAGCAGCAGCAGCAGCAGCAGCAGCAACAGCAACAGCAACAACAACAGCAACAACAACGACAGCAGCAACAACAACAACAACAACAACAACAACAACAACAACAACAACAACAACATGTTGTTGGATGCCAGATTCACCTTGTGGGATTTTGTTCATCAATACGGACCTGTTGGGAATGGCAGGGTTTGTTTGTTTGTTTGTTTGTTTGTTTTGGTAATGAACTACTCGGTCATGTGGCCGATTCCCAATTGAGAACTCCGTGTATATGAAAGGAATGAAGATGATGTGACATTCCCAGGACAGCAAACTAGGAAACAACCAATCATTTGCTGACCTTTCGCACCATCTTCAGCCTTAATCATGTATCTCACATTTTTTCTTTGGTAATATGATTTTTTTGGAGATAGGGTAATCCGTAATCCAAAGATCCCATTGCTTCATCATCACCCTTTTTAAAGGCCACAACTTCGGGCTCTACTCAGTCTACTCCAGCACCAATTTCAGATCCACATCAGAACTGTCAGGCTCCAGACTTCTGAGGAAAACAAGTCCCCTGACTGGTTTTACCCCATTCAGGATGGGGTAGTGCCATTTGACAAACTTGAAAAACTACAACAATGAACTACAAATGAATGGTAATAATTTATTACAAACAATAGACCCATTAATGTCGGTAGTCGGTTTTAGTCAGCATCTCATGAGCTACCAAAAATTGATAAACTGTTGGTTGAATCCAAGTTCCCAGTCTTCTTATATCTTATCTTTTAATAGGACACTTGTTGCTTGCCCATGAACAACCATTGGCTTGCTTGCCGATCTACCGGTTTTGTCATTGGTCTGATGAGCCTCCTCCGGCCACTAGTTAATAGTGATGTGGGTCATCTTCGGGGCCTCATATTCAAGAATTATGTTCGAAACAGTACCCAACTGATCCCAACTTGCTTCAGTCAGGAACATATCCCCACTTGTTGGAATCAGTTTCACCCAAATGCTTCTTAGTTGTACGCATGTTGTATCAATGCGTCCAACATATTGTTGAACAGTTGCCGTTCACATCCCCACTTGTTTACAAGCACTTACAGTGTACCCAGCCTAGAGCACCTATTGTCCATGTTGTTCCTAGTTATTCTTGCTGTATGTTTTGTTGTTTTCCATTCCACACTTGATCCTTTGTCATAAATGGCTATACATATATACACATGTGTATATATAATTATATATATATATGTCACACATACATACATGAACCAGCTAAACACTCAGTAATTGTATGTAATTTTAAAGATTCGCCAAGCCACGGTTATATCCCCACTTGGGTTCCTCAAGGTGGTTTGCTTCGAAGCACCACCTCGTAGTTCTGAGAGGCTGCAATCCATTGTATGTCCATTCATACTTTATGAATAATATCTCATTTTATATCCAGTTACACAGCCATGATCCTCCCGGTCAATCACAATTTGTTGAATCCCCATTGAACCATCTTGTTTAGTGGTTTAACCACAATTTTTCTTGGTGAAATCACCATTGTTCCTAGCTTAAACCGGGAAATCATTATTTTTCCTCAAATTTCTTGGATAAAAAACTACAAATTTACCATGTTTCCTCGGTTTTTCTAGGTCAAAACCCAGCCATCGGTGGACGCAAAACGGGAAGTCACCGGTCAAAAACCGAGGTAATGACGGCGTGCTCTCGGTGACCAGCGAGGCGTGTCTGCCGGAGCCCTGCCCAGTGCGGCGGCCTAGCCTTGGTATTGCTGTGGATGGCTATGGATGGCTATGGATGACAGCCTCTGGTAAACTCACAGTTTGCGAACTGGAAAATCACCCCTATATTAATGGGAAAATCCACTGTAAATTACCAGATGGTAATGATCATCAATGGCTAAGGGGATATTAATGGTGATATGGGATTTTAGCAGCAACAAAATCGAGAATGATCTATTGATATATCTATTGATGGTGATATGATGATATACCCTTTGGTAAACTCACAGTTTGCGAACTGGAAAATCCACCATGCTATTAAATGGGAAAATCGTAAGTATTCCTATGGCCATTTTCAATAGCGAACTGTTAAATTACCAGATGGCAATGATCGTTCATGATCTGTATATATAGCAACGGGATTATAAAATGATATAGCAACGTAGTACGTTGTGTAGTTATTTTTGATTCAATACCCCTGTAGCAACATAGTTCTTTTGAAAATTCAATACCCCCAAAGATAGTGATAAATGGCTACATTGCAGGCTATAGAACTCCCCAGACATGGTGAATTAGTTGGGACTTAGCCAGCGCAAAAAAGTTGAGATGATTGATTGTTAAATGAATTTTGTGTGGTTAATTCACCAGCAGAAATGGGAATAAATGGCATGAACTAGCAACAATGGTGGTATAAAACCAGCAATAATGTGGATGCAATGAGCAACCAACATTTTCTCACGTGTAGTATCATGTACCAAATCAAAGTTGTGAGATATTTTGCAAGATACGTACGAACATCCACATCAGCCTTGGCTTGTGGGTGTGTCTGAAAACAGAGTATTTAGTATTTGGAGTTAACATAAGTTGACCCTCCATGGCAATTTCAATAGAGAAGTAAATGATTATCCATATTGTTTTTGGGTGGGAGCTACGACTAGCAATATGACAGCGCATACTACTTTCTGTGTACTGTTGAAATGGAATCTACTGGTGTATAATTGGATTATACCAACCAAAATGGAGATATTGGGATATCAATATATCATTATATCCAACATATTCCAGTGTACATATATATATATATACACAATATATATATATACATATATATCGTTGCATGATGTGTAGACATTTAGGATGTATACATATCATCCCCGAGCACATTTAAAAAAACATCTCCATAAAATGTTAGTAACTTTGTACTCGAAAAAAAGTCGCCGCCGTCAATACCAAGCCTGATCAACCCTGTCTTCATCTCAGGTGGGACTCTTGATTGACACAACCATCTATGGCATCAGAGGAGTCCGGGATGCTCAGTCCAGAACTTGCTGAGAAGAAAGCAGCAAGACACGGCGATAGAATGTTTTGAATGTGTTCTCTATGGATGTATTGTGATTATGTTATGGATATTAAGAAAAAAAACACTGAAATAGGATATGAATGGATATGATTGATTTGGCCGGAAGAATCGGAATTTACTCCAATATATATATATACGTAATGCTATGTATATATATATATATGGCAATGCTAATGGTAACATCAACATGATGCACACCCTTTGACGGTCGGGGTGGTCCTTGCTGGTTCACCCCTTTTTTTTCTCAGTGGGGGGCCGTTCACCCCGGTGGTATATGGACTGTTGGTTTCGCTGGGGTTGTTTCATCGTTTTGCTGTACCCTCTGGTAAACTAACATAAGTATGGACAATCACAATTTTTAATGGGAAAATCCACTATAAATGGCCATTTTCAATTGTTGGTTTACCAGGGGGTATATCAGATTGAATCGATGTTTAGTTGTTAAGTTACACTCCCCATGATGTTCCGACAATCTTGCCATTGTCTTCACTGGTGATCCACCAAGTGTATAAAGGTCCCCATCAGAATCCCGCAAGCCAGTCCTGGAAGGGGGTCGACACGAGGTTATGATATAACCTACAATCGCGGATATCTCAAGCATAGCTGGCTGAAACTCTCCGGTACATGAAATTAATTGATGTGTCACAATATGGAAAGATCTAGCAGTTGAGGCTATTTTGAAATCCCAACAGGATTTCCCCACGTTTTCTTTTCCAGATCATCATATCCATGTCGATTCAGTGGCTGATAACAGATTCGTCATGAAGCACGGCCGGAATGCACCCAACTAATCCTTACGTTAAATGATAAATGAACATTCCGGGACCATGGCAACTTGCCATGTGAGTTAAACCTGAAGGGTCCCCGTGGATGTCATTTCACAGTAAAATATGTATATATATATATATGCATACACAAGTACATGCACATCTCTATTTTTAAATATATACATATAACGTCGTATAGATTATACATATATAATAATATTATCTATATATTTATTCTTCATTCATATCTTCATTTTTCTTGTTTCACCTCTCATTTTTTTCTCCCAAAGAGCCAACCTACGCCTTCACCTGCGCAACGGCAGGTGGGCGAATTGGTGGTCAACGCCTCTCACCTCGGCGTAGGACAAGTGGCGTGCAGCAGCACCTCGGTAACATGCAATGTGGGCCCCCCTTTCGATGGCTAAGTTGGTGCGTTTATAACTCCAATTTCACTACGGTGTTTTTTATTGTTCATTTAGTAGATAGAACTATAGTTGATGAGGTTTGTAAACCAACAAACATAACGTTTGGGGGCCCCACCTTGCCGTGATTCATGTGGTAAATTCATGATGATTTTGGAGGTCAACCATGGTTAACACTTCAATTTCATAGTCAGGGTTCACTTTAAGTTTGCTCTTCTGGGGTTGACCTATGTTTTTTTTTTTAATGGGAGAATAATGTTGGGGATTAGTATTGGTAGTAACCATCAAAAACTTGGATGCTAACCCACAACATATCTTCATAGCTCAGTAAACCCAGATGTTTCTCGATCAACATCCCAGTTGCGGTGGGCTATTTCATGTTGTTTGGACCCATAAGCCTTTTACACAGAGAGGGGGTGGTAGATGTCTCACCTGGGGACTTATGGTAGATCACAGAAAAATCCTGGACTATACTTTGCTAAGTTAAGCTTTTGAGCCAGCTTCACGTTTGGGTTTTTGGTAGATACCGGTCAGATATATCGACGTACTTAGTTGGGTTTTATAGACCAACTTATAGCTACTTGGATATGCAGTTGAGGTTACACATGGATACAACAATGCTGAACTAAACCCCCATAAGTTGGGCTAGAACCCCTAGATCTATGGTGAAATATATCTACTTGCCCTTCCAGGGAAGGGAATGCATTGAGCCGATGGGATATACCCCATTTTCAGACACACCCATGTGGGGGGGGTTCTTGAAAGGAAGGATCCTCAAAACTCAAAACCATAGGTTTCAATACTAGAATGGTCGAAGATATATAGCCCTTAGGACATCTCCACATGATTTTGTTCGTTACATGTCTTCAACGTCCCTCAGATGCAGTAAGTCAGGAGCAAGAAATGGCACGGGGTCCCACTGCAGGCTCCAACCTTTGTCCCTGCCCTAGACCTGCTGTAGAGGCATGGAGGATGAGCTGGTGCAGTCCATGGAGTCTATGCTGAATACCTGGATAGATGGAGCTGGAGGGCTTGGCAAATCATCCAGGACCTCCAGAGGGTCACCCAGAAATGACTGACAAGAAGCCTGACACGACCAGCGCCACAGAGGCCCCGGACAAACGCAGTGGTTCATTGGGCCTGGGCAGGACAAGATGGAACTGCGCAAGTACTGGCAGGTAGTGGACCAGAGCAGGAGAGAGAGTTGAAGAAGATGCAGCTGCCAAAGCAAAGGAACCCAAAACCAGCTGGTGCAAAGGTCAAGGAAGCGATGAAGGTAAGAATCAAAAGCAACAGTGTTGCCAACACTCTTGAGTGTATACTGTATTGCTATGAGATTACCAGAATTCACTTAAGGCACATACCCGAATCAGTGGATGCTTAATGACATGTGATATTCCAAAATAATCCAACGTATTTCTGTAGCTATTATTTTGACGGTCTTTGCAAGAGCCTCCCAGCCAGAAGCTCCCATGCAAAGATCGCTTTGTCGGCGAGGAATGACTTTCCATGAGCTGACCCATTTCATCCTGGTTGATTGGTTATTTTTTGGGGACTTATACTAGCTAATTGATTCTGGATTGTGATAAGCCAATACTAGGGAAACCTGTCTATCAACCAAGTAGTGAGGATAGGTGTATTGCTAGTGGCTCACCGGTTAAAACCATTTGCAAACCAGTATTTGATGGGGCGGGATAGGGTATTCTCACGGTTCTTATTTGGAAGCCAACAAGAAGGAAGCGCCCTGAAGTTTCCAACTTTCCTCTATTGCTGATTAAGAAAACATGGATATCCACGTGTTGTTTCAGGATGTTGTTTTAGACCTTACTGCAAGAAATCAGAAACGCGCACATCTTCAAGGCATCAATCCCGAGACGGTTGGCATGTTCGAAGCTCTTTGCTACTCAGACTGCATTGTGGGGGGGTGGCGAAGTTCAACTGGCGAAGGCGAGATATTGGGATGGATCATTCCCGCAGAAAAGGAGCTGCTTAGATTGTTTATAAGTCCAATAACTCGGGTTTATGGTAGATATATCTATAGTTGATACTGTAAGGAATGTTTAAAAAAAAACTTATGAAAGATGTGCTTGATGTTTTCCGGGTACCAGGTGTTTCAATCCACAGTGATATTTTGTCCCAAAGATTGCTGGTCGCTGGATTTGAATTGAATGGGATGGTACCTTACAGTGTTGAGGGTCTTGTGAAACAGGATTTGATGAAGTCAATTTGTTTGATTACCCATGGGTTCATCCACCATGTGGAAAAAAAACACTGGGCATTTTTTAGATATGATTCTTGTCATTCATTAAGTCCTTAACATGGCAAATGGATCAACTATGAAGCCTCTTTCTGTCGAGGCTCCCTGACAGATTTACCAGCGTTTTATTTGGGGTGAAGCCAACATCCCAGTGGTGAAGGGGCCTAAGTAACTAGCTAAGTTAAAGACCAGGCTCACCAGTGGATTTATGATAAAACATTTCATATCTACAGTGAGGTGTACAAACAACATCCACAAGTAAGTGTGCTGCAAGTTTTCGTGCAGAAAGAGGATCCAGAGACGAAGAATCAGCTTCCGTGGCGTGGTTCAGGTGGAAGGTCCGGCCTAAGGCGACAGAGAAAGATGACCGCTACCTCTTCATTGGTCGGGAGTTCTTGAGACTTTAGACGATCCCGCATATATGGAAGGGCCTTTACGGTGGTAGCGTAAGGTTCCAACCCAGCGACATCCATCCCATACCAAGGCGGCACGGTTTGCCGACAGCATGATGGCTGCCGCCGAGGATTCCCGCAGCTGCGGTCTGAGCTGGAGTCATTGGAAGCCGAAGTGACGCAAGTGTCCGTACAAAAAAACCGAAGGAGGTCTTGTCGGTGAATGTGGACGATTTCTTGTCGATATGCTGAGAAAAAGTGGATAAAGACAGGTAAGATACAAGCATGTACAAACAATATATTCAGACAGATATGTTGTGTAGTTATATATCATATATATATATATATACATATATGATATTAATCCATATTGATTTAGATTTTATCACACACACTGAATTCCAGCTGGCCATTGCCTAAACACTATACCGTAACCGGTTCCTCCTGTCCCATCGTTAGCTAAGCTGGTTCACAGCCAGATTTACATAGCCATGGAAAATGGCCCATTTATAGATGATAAACATGGTGATTTACCTATTATAAATGGTGGTTTTCCATGGCAAACTGTTAAATAACCAGAAGGTAAGTTGTTAAACTATGTTTTTAATGAGCAGAATATCTATACATGCATAGAACCCCCCAAAAAGATGCCGATAAAAGTACATTCCTACTCAAACATCGAGATAAACATCCCTACTCGGCATCTGAGTTTGGGTGTAGATCTATCAGTTGGAATATGTTGGAATATTTGGTTCAACACAAACAGAACTCATGGCGTTCTTCCTTACTTCCCATATTTTTCTTCGTTAATTCCCATAGTTTTCCTGGAAAAAAACACCGAAAACTCACCACGGGCAGCACCACGGCACCTGTCCCGAGGCATTGCGAAGAGTCTGAGCCTGGTGAACGAGACGGTCTGCCAGCGGTGCGACGACCCGGTGCCCGGTGGAGCCCTTTGAACATATGCTGTTTGTTGGGGTATCAACCAGGAGAAATGGCGGAGTTCACCAACAAATATGGGCATTTCACCAACCAGAAGGGAACATGAATGGGAAATTGGATAAATGGATATGATATATTATAATATGATATAATCAATGGATACATAGCCCTTACATAGGCCTTACTTATATGGTAGGTACCTCCAATTCAGGTACCTGAAATGGCCATTGATATAAACGTGGTGAATGTGACCAACAACAAGATCTCCACGAGGTGATTCCCATGTGATTCCCATGATCAACCACTGGTTTTCCTTGGGGGTTTTCATCCACCAAGTATCATCATAGAAAATGAATGTCATTTCCCATTCATACCCAGGATATCATATTCCATGAATAGATTCCATTCATACCAAGTTTTCATCCTGAGGATATCATCATATTCCGAATAGATTCCATGGAATTTCCCATGAGATCCTCAGTGAAATCACCATGAAAAGTGGCGACAAAATCCCCATGAAACCACCATTTTTTCATGGTAAAACCAGCCATTTCTTCTCGCTGAACTCCCCATGGTGGACCCTCAGGTCCTGTACTGCTGACTCTATGGTGGACCTTCAGGTCGGATCAGCGGATGTCTGAGAGAAAGGTTCAGGGTATACTTTACTTCTCTACAGTTCACTGGATTGGTTGAAGGGAAAATGGAAAGATGATGCTTATTAGGGGTTTATGGTGGAGATACCCTCTGGTTATTTAACATTGCCATGGAAAATCACCATCTTTAACAGGGAAATCATCCATCAATTGGCCATTTTTCATGGCTATGTTAAGTAACCAGAGGGTAGACTTTCCTTATCTATAATATACTATACTACTTGATATACTATACCATACCTGTCTATGATTTTAGTATACTAATAATTACTAATACTATCTTTTACTATACTAAAATATATCGCATTTACCAATACTTACATATGTACGTATTAATCGCAAAGATTGGAATCCTAAGTTTGGGGGTAAACATGGGTCCAGTTAAGAGCTGAGTTTTTCTTGAGAATGTCCATCCCTCAGTAATCCACCTCCTAGTCCAGCTGTAAGCGAACTTGGCTAACTGCACACCACCACAAGTTGTTTTGGTTAGTACTGTTCTAGCCTAGATTTACCTCAAACATGGGGATAACAACAATGATGTGTTCCCCTTCCGTGAGGATAGATTCCGCTCAATATGATGGATGGTGAGGAACTCATGAAGTCATTATCCCACATGGGTGGTGTCCGAATTCCACCTCACCAAGCATGGGAGATCTTCAAGAATGGGCGTGGGAAGCAGTTTTGCGTGTACCGTGAACGTCTGTATGATCCGGTCACCAAATCCAACATTTCGGTTTACCGTGTGACCCGTGTGGCAATGTTGCCTACAAAGACTTCCTTGAGCAAGTTGTGGTTCCGGAAGCAAAGGACAGAAACGAGATTTTTGCACCCGAGCATCGGACTTCTGGAAGTCCGGTGACGTCGTACTGGCTCGGAATCCTGGCGAAACACAATTTAACTAAAAAACTACCAAATTTGGACGTCCAAATTGAAGAGCTTTGGAGTGGCAAGACCTGTTACCCCGCTGTGGCGAAATACACATTTTTTTGGAAAACTCTATTTTTACGACCACGATTTCCGGTCCGCCGGGTTGTTTGTCGCCAACATGGCAAGAAGTCAACGTCTTCCCGGACACGGTCCTCCTTTTGTCGATGTTTGGTTGGTTACCCTCTGACAGGACAGGATAGGATAGGACAGGATAGGATAGGACAGGATAGATGGGATAGATGGGATAGATAAAATAGATTTAGTATGGACAACTGCTCATTTAGTTTGATGATTTACCTTTTAAACATCAGGATGTTCCAAAGCTATGTTCAATTACCAGAGCGTAACCCCGAGTTCCTTTGGTTTGATTCCCCTTGGTTGTTGGTTGAAACATTCACGAATGTTGCTGATCGATTGCTGGCTCCAATCTTTTTGCCTTTTGATTATCCAGCCAGATTGTACAATCAAAATCCATCAGCATCCATCATCTTTTGGTTCTGTTTGCTGTAAAGACAATGTAGGTTGTCGCATTGCTTCGTTTTTTGGTGCGATTTTTGTTAGATCAGAGTCCTGGAGCCAAGCCCCATGTTTTTGTTCCCTCCATCCACAAGCGGTTATGGCTTGAATTTGTGTAAAGTTTGATCAAAGGATGGTTTGATACCAATAATGACGATGGCCACTTACTTCCAAGCCTCCTGGTATACCATGGTATACCACTTTCTAACAGCGCTCTGGCGAACTTGTTTTTGGTGGTGAACTTATCACCAGCTGAAACAAGTAAGAAACATGGTGGCCATTCACTGGAAGTTCATCCCGCCATTGTTTGTAATTCTAAACTAATTACCCTGTGGTCATTTAACAGTTCGCCATGGAATAGCTGGCGAATTTTGGATGATTTTCCCAGCTAGAAACCTCCATTTATAGTGGATTGTCCATGGCTATGTTAAATAACCAGAGGGTACAATCTAGGACTACTAGTATCTCAATATGTGTATGAACAAAAGCAGACCATAATGATGCCACATCATAGCCACAGGGTGGTGCCCCATACCTAGAAACGTTGGTTTATAAATGCAGTAGCTAAGGCTTATGATATTCAACTACAGTCAACTGTGGTTCATGATACTTGTAACGTCTTATAGCCATATTTGCAAGTAGTTTACCCCATGATGGTTTACCCTCAGTGATCTTTATAACTAAAAGATATTGTAGTAGTTATATACTTGTACTGGGACAATATCTTATTGTATATAATCATGGTTTTTAAACCAACAAACGTCACTAGGGGTACCACATCATAGCGATTGCCTCAAAACTGGCCAGTTGGACGGATACACCTACTCCGTGTCGCCTGTGGGGATGATTGTGTTCGGGCGCCTCAAGGGATAGAAACAGTGACTGGTGAAGAGGGTAGAAAGGTAGAAAGAAAAAGGTCGGACATGGTGATTTAAAGGGTGTTTTGTTGGAAAACATTGGTTTTAATGGTCTTTTATTGGGACTATAACAATGGAAATGGAGACTTGAAGCAGCAAACATGATGATTTCTCTGTGAGAAATGGTGATTCCATCAATACAATTTGTGGGTTTAATCATCAGAAATGGTGACATGTGGGGTTTACCATCATGACGTTTGGGGAGTTACCTGTCAAACTTTGGGGTTTGAAATCAACATATTATGAGGAAACAGACTTTGGTAGTAACTAACAAACCTGACATGTGGGAAGACACATTTAATTGGTGTTTAAAACCCTTGAGTGATCTGGGAATTTCAAATTTGAATGACTCAAGCTACCTACGACGATATATCATGCCTGGGAGGATGAACATCCCTAAATTCCAGCTATCTTATGGTTTCAAATATGTTTTTTTTTTCGACCTGTTCCGATATATTTGAATCCAGTCCTAAATTAAATGTTTCGCCCAGCTTCTGAACGTGACTTGGGATTGATCTTTGCTACATGAACTCCTGGGTCCTTAACAGGTCTAGAAGTTGCCGGTTGCAGCTAGTGAACTACAAGGCGGTGCCCCCCCTAGATAGATATATCTGTCATTATTTGTCCTTAGATGGGGTTAGAAACCAACTTAAAACTAAGGGGCACCAACCTTTTGGATGACATGGAATTGCAAAGTTTCTGCAGATTGCAGATTTGCCAGATTCAGAATGGGATTTCCACATATCACTTGAGAGCATTTGCTGAAAGTTCAGGAGTGATTGCTGTACATACTCCACATTAGATTGTCTCGATTTTGTTGATTGATCAAAATGATGCCGCCATAGTTGCATGTTGATATCAAGGATGCAGCCTTATAATTGTTTTTACGAAAGCTGAAGAACGGCGTTCTTGAAGATAGACATTTACCACTTGACATGGCCCTTTCTGGAGGTTTCCTAAAATAGGGGTACCCCCAAATCATCCATTTTAATAGGATTTTCCATTATAAACCATCCATTTTTGGGTACCCCCATTTTAAGAAACCCCCATATATTGAAGAGGTGTACAAGACTTCAGCAAATAGGACACCCGCCAAATCCCATGGTTAGTCATTGCGGTTCCTGTAAAAAATGCCGAGGGGTAGACCTAAGTGTCATTCATTGACGCACCAAAAGATCATATATTGAGTTCCCATTAAATCACATTAAATCCAAGTATGTCCAATTATAATATATATATATATATATGTATCCCATGAATATCCCATGAATAACCCATGAATATCCCATTAATATCCCATGAATATCCCATTAATATCCCCTGAATATCCCATTGATATCCCATCAATAAGCATGAATATCCCACGAATATCCTATTCATATCCCATGAATATCCCATTGATATCCCATCAATAAGCATTAATATCCCATGGATAACCCATGAATAACCCGTGAATATCCCATAAATATCTTATCAATATCCCATGAATATCCCATGAATATCCTATTCATATCCCATGCATATCCCATTGATATCCCATCAATTTTAATAAGCATGAATATCTCACTGGATTGGTTGAAGGGAAAATCTACAGGAAACCATGGTTATTCCCATGAACTATAGGGGTTTCCTGTAGATTTTCTCTCAAAAAGTCTCGTGAATATCTGATTAATATCTCATTAATATCCCATTATAGCTCCTAATTTGCTTTGGTGGACCGCAGTGCTGCCAAGCTGCCACGGCTTCCTAAGGCACAACACCACTGCGACGCAGAATTGCAGCGCGGAGTCCCGATCGTCATCGGCTACGACATGGCGCGATCTAGTCAACATAACTGTGGAAAATCATCATGTTTAATGGGAAAATCAACTATAAATCACTATTTTCAATGGCTATGTTAGTTTACCAGAGGGTAACATAAAACATCATAAAACAATGGATTTATATGGGTGCTTTCGTGCTGCTAATTTGAGTACCCTTCTGGTAATTGAACATGGCAATGGAACTTCCCCGTAAATACATGTTTTTTTGTCAACGACATGATGATTTCAAAAAACAGGGCTTGCCCTGATGACTGGAAACGCTGTGTCTTTGATGAACATTTTGATGTGAAAACTTCACCCGAACCAGCTCCCCCCTGATGATGATCCCCCCTAGCGGATTGTGCTGGCTCAACCACTCAGCTGAATGATTGCCACGAGTTCTTCCAGGGGTGCAGTTGAGGTCACCAATGGATATGACTTATTGTAACTACAGTAACTATAGGTTATGAACCCCATCAGTTGGGATATATGCCCTACAACAGTCTTGAAAAATATTGAACAATCTCCACAACCGGAGCGCAGCTCCATCCCGGGTTCCATAGGGTTCCCCTTGAATCGAAATTGGTTGATCATCAATTTCCACATTGAAACAGGGTCATTTGGGAAGGTATACCCTCTTTATCTTTGGACCAAGCCTAGCCACATTTTGTTGTTCAAAAACTCCATCAAGATGATATCCCATGTTATCCCAACAGAAAGCCCATCATCTCCCGCTATAATTATTCTGATCGATCCCATGAACCAAATCTATTATATCCCATTCTATCACGTTATATCCCACGGTTTCAATATATCCCATTACTATCTCCCCATGTTCGCTAAAATCCATCAAATTTCTCAAATCCCATGAAATAATCATGGCTAAATCTCATTAAACTCCCATGAATTTCCCTTACTACCACCCAATTTGTCAATCTCAGCCATCATAGCAGTGCGTATGATGAGACTGTCGGGAGGGCGATTGGAACCTCTGCGACTGGAAAATCTTCACTGAGTCATTACCTTCGTTGGAGTCGGAGGGTTCCCACGAAGCACCTTGTCATCTTCCCAACTACTGTAACAGTTCTACCCCGCCAAATAGACAAATTAGGGTTTTTTTTCTTTCCTCTAAGCATCACCATTTATTTCGTAACTCACTAAGGCTACAAACATCTTACGAAATTCCCATGGAATTCCCTTACTATCTGCCCATTTGTTGCTCACCACCCATGTTTTTGACGTAACCTCCCTGGCTGTCCACGGCTGTGCCCTGGCTGTCGCCCAGGTGATTTCTCCTCGGGCTACTCCGGCACCATCGATCTCAAGTGCATGGACAACGTCACCACAGTGCCTTGATTGCTGGAGATTTTTTGGGGGTTTCCTAAAATGGGGGTACCCAAAAATGGATGGTTTATAATGGAAAATCCCATTCAAATGGATGATTTGGGGGTACCCCTATTTTAGGAAACCTCCATATGGGGATGGGTCAAAACCTACTAATGTGGGTAAAACGAGACTAAACCACCCATTTGAAAATGGTTTATGCAGCCTATTGACGGTGAAATTGGGGATGGTTTAGTTTTACCAGCATTATTACCATGTGAATGGGGAAACCAGCATCCATTGACCAGCTATGACTCTGGGTACCTAGGGTGCCAGTGTTTTGACTCATAGCCATATGAACATTTGCAAAGTGGCGCCCCCAAACCATAGCTACGTTGCTTGAACTAGCACTAGGATTTATGTGGAATATAAGATGATATAGTATTCATCAGGTTTATAAACAAAATTGCGTATGTATGGGAATATCACTTGGCGATGTACTCACAGACAAAAGTAAATTAAGATAGCTATGGAATTACGGGTTTCCCACGGACAATGATCTACAAATGGTGGTTGTTTTCCATGTTGTGTTGTGAAGTTACTATAGGGTAGCATCAAATACCCCCTAGCCAGACGCTGTTGCGATGCATTGGATAGATGAAAGCTTGGGGCAAGACCGAAACATCCATAGGGCCATAGGGGGAGTATTTACTATGATCGGGGGATCAGTACTGAAATATGTCGGCCTTACCTGCGGCTTTGGCATGGGGAAGGTAGTAGCAGATATCGGGATTTCGTCAAACAGAATTATTTGTGTATGAATAACAGTTGCAGATTTAGCAAAAAGAAATACAGTGGGATTTAAGCGGGGGATTCATCATTTATTTCTGGATCATTTGCACGGACTTCAGACGACCAAGCTTCATAGTTAAATGGTCATATTGGAGGAACCATCATGTACTTGGAGGTTCTTGTGGATTGTCTGAAAGTATGTCCCCTGGGGGGAGATCACATGGATATTCGCTTCGAAGGAGTTTTTTGTTGGTACAGGGCCTTGAGGAAGGGAACTGATTTTATGCCTTTTTTCTTCATTGTTTGGAATGCTTAGGCGAGCAATGGATCTTTGATAGTTGGGACGATCATATCCCAGTTCTGAGGAACTTATCTATTAATGTCGCTAGCTGCTCAAGTCAGCAGTGAAGATACGTTCATCCCTGTGTTTGTTTGGAGACACGCTGTGATGTAGTATGTTGATATAGCAAAACAGCAAAGTATCTGCATTATACATCTATTGTAGTGTGAATAAGAGACAAGACACGCATATGTTATATATACATATAAACATCTATTCCATTCTATTCGAATCCGATACAATACAACACATTACTTACAATACATACGCATATGCAAATATATGCATATATCTATATTTATACCCTGTGGTTGTTTAACATAGCCATGGAAAATGGCCCATTTATAGATGATTTACGATGGTTTACCTATTATAAATGGTGATTTTCCATGGCTGTGTTAAACAACCAGAGGGTATATATATATATATATGTATATATACAGTACATTGTATACATGTAGATCTCAATCCACCCCTCTCATCACTGGTATCTCCTGTCGCCCAGGTCGTCAGCCACGCCTGCGTGCCGAATCCATGTCGGACACCTCAGGGTATCCAGGTCGTAAGCCCATAGCTCGTGAGGTTATCCCACGCATGTGTAGTATATAATAGTATATAATTGTATGATATTGTATATATACATGTAATTATATAATATAAATATAATTATATACGTACATGCATGCATGCATGTATGCATGCATACATACATACATACTTCCTGAAGTAGATAGAATATATGATATGGGATTTCCGGAGACTCCAATGCCAGTGAGTAGGTTTTTTAAAATATATTTTCCATAGTACAATATATAGACATATACATAGAAGTCGCTTATGACTGATCCTGGCAAGATGGAGCCGCTGCAACATGGGGCATCGGGAGAGAAATTGAATGGATCTTATTATGCTTGATGTTTGCTTTATGTCTGGTTCTTTGTTCAGTTGATGTGTTTTGATGGGTTTATTCTTTGGGTGGTTGATAAACGTATATACTATGTGTTCTTCCGTTTTTCCACAAACATCTGAGTAGAGTAGCATCAAAGGTTTCGGGCAAAATACAGTCATGGTAGTCTTGGTAGAACTTATCAGGGTTTTGTAGGTTTCACTCTGGTGGTTTCAACGAGTGACACTATCACTATCACTGTCTTTTTTGTAACCCACAAATTCATGATATCCAAAATTCCCCAATAAATTTCTGAGGATATCATTTGGTAATATTCCCAAAAAACAACGATATGGGAATTCGTGGCGGTTTGGTTGGGTACTTGGGGGTGCAGTGGTTGTAAATGAGTATAACCATGGTGGTTTTCTCCATTGGTTGGGATGAGGACGGACATCTGTTGGTTGTTGATGTATCGCATTGTATCCCCATTACCTGTATGATTCGTTTAATCCTCTTTGGGTTGAATCTCAATTCCCAAAACTCAGACTCAGACCCTCAGACCATTTGATTCACATCTTAGTTGCAACGTAATCAGTTCTTGGTCATAATGTTAGTTGCTAAGACGTTATCATTGTTACCAAGGGAGAGTGCAATCGGCGAGGGCGAGTGCAGCGACAGCGATGGCAATCGAGAACGAGCGTTGGCGGAGTATTCATCTGCACGGTTCAGACATTGAGTGATGGCATCCAGAACGAGCGTTTTGCACGAGGAGCTCAAAGGCCTTTAACAAGCCTTTCCGCGCGTGAGAAGCCGAATTCCAAAATCGCCGCCGATTCCAATCCGAAGCCCCTCGCCGGAAATACCATCCTCCAACTATATAGAGACAGAATGTATACTTACATAAGTTAAAGTGAGTTGGAGGATTTTGCGGGTCTGCTTACGACAAGACTTGCCTGGAGATCTGCAGATTTGAAAATGGCTGGGCCCAGCTGGAACATGTTGCAGATTCTAAGGGAGTCTCTTGCCAGAAATCCCCATCGCACACCCAGTCTTGTGCATAACACTGAACTTAGCTCCAAGGTGGTGGTAGGATCAGACAAACATGCCTGTTCCACTTGCTGCGACTAGGCCAACACACCTCATGTCCTTCGTTACTTCCACACCCCCTGAGGAAAAAACAACACATCAACTCTTATGCCTTGCTCATACATTTCCAATTTCTTCCCTTTTTTCTCAAGCATTGGTACATTTCATTTTACATCATTTCATTGCCTCACCTGTCCCATTACCAAAACAAAACACACACACAATCCAAAAACACCGGCTGGCATCTGTACATCTCCACCTTGGCCCTTCCACACGAAGCGAGTTCTATCAGGCTTTTGGCTCACTCTGCCCTAGCCTGGGCTCCATCTCGGCGATTCATTCCTCTGCCAGGTCCGGATCCACGCACCAACGCACGGAAGCCAAGTTGACTTCCAACGCAGGGCCGCCAGGATGGTACAGATAGATGATGTTTTTCCCCATAATCCTTTGGTGTCCAATTGTCTTGAAAAGGGTGTTGGAATCTGGTTTTACCAAGAAAGCGATGAGATGAATGACCAAAAAAAAAAAGTGCAAACAAATTGATCAAATTGGCGAAGGTAGGCTGAATACTCCAAATATGTTGGCACAAATGTGGGCAATGGATACTCAGCTGACAAGAATTAAGAATGCAGTGTATCGAAACCTAATGAAACATATCGGGAACAAATGCGACTCCTAGAGTTATTTATGGATTGGAGAACTTTGGCGGCTTGATCATCGAATGGTCCGAAAGAAGCTGTCACAATTTCTGGCAGTTACACCAATCTACAGGTTCATGTTCTAGCATTCTGTACCGCATGTGATACAAGTATAGGAAGGTCTTGAAAGATGTAGAATGCTCGAATATAGATGGTGCTGCCTGAACATACAATCGTCATCCGGGCACTTAACAGCAGATGTTGAAAAAACAAATCGACCATTCTAAAGCTGCTGTTGTTATTTTTTCACCTTGAGTATTTGGAGATTGATTCCACACCCTACAAGGTGAGGCCCCCCTAGTTATAAGATGTTATAAGTTGGTTTATAAACCCCATCAACTATAGTTATATCTACTATAAACCACAATATATACCATATTAGTTAGTGGAGTTATCTGCACCAACTTCGAAATCCTGGGGGCCCAACATTGTCAGTATTTGGATATTGATGCCACACCTTCAATGATCAATGTTTTGAACATCCAACTTCCATGAACCACGCCAAACTGCCAAGCTCCCCAAGCCGTGCCAGGAAGAAACCACCATAGAGCCATACACAGGTGGGTTGGTTGCTGCGCTTACGGGAAAACGCCAACAGAGCGCCAGAGATGATGCGAAACGCTATGCGAATATAACCAACCAGATGATGGGATGCTGAACCAACAATACAATAGTTGGGTGTGTCTGAACATGGGGTATACCCTCTCGGTTGTTTTTTTGTTTATAGGAAACATAATGATTAAACTGATTAAACAGTGGATGATTTTCAGAGAAACCCATATTATGGAAGCACAACATGCGTCTATATAGTGCTTGGGTGTTTCAATCATTTTCCACAATAATCTTGGACCACTATCCCCAATTGATTCATATGTTTGGGATTATTTAATTTGAGGTGAAGCCATCATTTTTGTGGCTTTGAAATGTTTTGAATCAGGGATACGATTTGTTCTCATCCACAACCAGCTGGAGAAAAGGGGGGCAAATGGGCATTCAACCCCACTCGTCTCCAAAATCGATGGTGTATCATAATTTTCCCCATTCAAATGGCTATAACTGGGGGCAATTCCATTTTCCGACACGCACACAGACACACACCGGGATATTGTATCAAGTCGGTCATGATGATATCCCATTCTATATAATTACCCAAGTATATCCCACTATCATCCCACTATCTTAAATTTACTATAGATTTATTGAAGAAAAAATATACAGTATCCATTCATATCCCAATGATTTTTTCAGCTATTTCTATTCACTCTATGGCTGGTGGCTCCACTACAGATCCACTCCGCCCAGCCGGCTCGGCGCTCCGCTCGGCTCCGCTGCTCAGAATATACGGAGCTGTGCTCCACCATCAACTCCTTGTTGTTGGGCGATGCCCGGAATCTCAAGGGTGGAGAGTGCCTGAAAAAGATGGTGGTTGTTGGTGGTGATAACTTGAGGTAATTTAAGGGTTCTTTATGGATTGTGACAGTCTCCAATATGTCGGTAACTTCACATTCCAAAAAATCCCAATCAACAAATATCTTGCTCACTGCTCGATTGAATTTCAATAATTTACCCAGCAATCGAATGTGGCGAGCTCACCGCAGCCGCAGCTTCTGCTCAGATCACCTACTCCTGCATCGGGGGACAGATTCGAACCAACACTTCAGCCGGGAGCCTCTGGGGGTGGCCATGGCCGTGACTTCACCAAAGACATGGTGGCTGAACCAAGACGAATTGCATGGTGACTTAACGAAAGATAAGTGGGGTTCATGACCTTCAAGGTGGGTGAAGTTGATTGTTTCACCTCAGTTCTTCTCGGGGCGTTTTGTTGGATCCTGGCAAAAAAGACCACTTGAAAAGCACAGTGCTGATTCTGATCCCAACTTGCTGAGGAGCTTCTACTGTTCAGATCTAGTTTGGCTTCAAAGGATCTATTGCAGTCCATCACCGGATTCAGTATCAACCAACCCAGTGAAGTAATTCACAACAGCTTAGTTTTTTTCCGGTATGTCTATACATTGCCATGTGTTCTCCATTGCACCCCTAGCTGTGCTCGCTAAATCACTGTTTCTGTTGGTCAATCCCAATTATTGGTTATTCAATGACCTTATTACTTGTTTAAGTCACGATGTAAGTTTCCTAGATTCAATTCCTGAGAATGGGAATCTTCAAATACCCTCCAGTAATCAAACAAGGCAACGGACAATTCCACGTCCAAAGATCATGTTCCCATCAATCCATGTTTGATTTGCTACCTCTGATTCCAGAAAACACGCCTGCAACCAGGCATGCAATGCTCCCTGCAACGAGACAACGGTGCGGCCGTATTTGTTCAGGGCGGGGATATGGGATATGTTTTATGTAGGTTTTGCATGGTTTACCCTCTGGTAAACTTACATAACTATGGAAAATCACAATTTTTCATGGGACAATCAACTATAAATTGCCATTTTCAATAGCTATGTTAGTTTACCAGAGGGTATCCAATGAACAATCACAAAATCCCATTGTTTCATTTCGCTTCTTTCTGGGTCATCAGATGGGTCCACCAGGACGAGTTCCGAAGGTGGAGTGCCATGTCTTTTCCGTCGTTGTTCGATATGAGGTATGATGAGGTAAACAATATGTCACATATTGTCTAGTCTAAACTTCCTGTTGTTGTTGGTTTCTGATATGACTGGGACATATTTATTGGGACACAGTGAGCACTAAGAAACCAGACAGCCCATTCAATTCCTTGCCTCAAACAGGACCCCACCCTGCATGGCAACACGGTCTACGTGACGTGCTCGAGCTTCTTGGGCAGTTGGGAAACTCAGCTCCCTACAAGGTGAGGCCTCCGTTGATGAAATCGCTGAAGTGACTTCTAAATTGGTTTTCAGTAGGGTTTATGGCGGGTACAACATGATGTAACTAATTATCGTTATATAGTGGGTTTATAAGTTTAAACAAACTTAGAACTGAGGGACCTCACCCTGTAAGGAAAAAGACATGCTTCCCTACACCTTCAAGACATGCTTCCATACACCGTAAAGGGTACCTCTCAGGGTAATTTTGTTGTCGCAGTTTTTTGGGCGAGGGATTTTTGGGGCATGTTTCCTATTCCAAGATAATATCCCAACATATCAAGTGATTGTTCTACTGCCCTTTTCCAAGTTTGGAAACACAGATCGTAGGGTTAAATCGCCATCAGTAAGTACTCGAATATTTGAATGACCATATGTGACCTCAAAATGCGGATGGTGACACCAATGGACAGTACTATGTTACAATATATCATTACAAGATCTCAGTCGGGTTTGTCATGGTTTGTCTGAAAATAGGCTATCTCCAATTCAGATGGATTATCGTACCCAATTTTTCGAGGCCACATCTGGTTTGAATTGGATTCTCATAAGCATTTGAATTGGATGATCTCCAAAATGGGTTAATGTGGGTAAAACAATAATAAACCATCCCCCAAATCACCATAAATGGGTGGTATAAACCATTCCAAAATGGGTGGTTTATTATTGTTTTACCCACATTTGGGCCAGTGGCCCTACATCCCACATGGACGGTCTCCGAGGCCAATATGATGGCAATGTCAGCATGACCTGCGCTGATGGAGTGGGGCATCCAAAGGGGAGCGTGGTGACTGACACAGGGGATGATTATGTTGAAAGTTGAAAGTTGGTGGATTTGCTCAAGATGACTTATTTTCCCCCGATTTTTGGGGGTTCCTTCAGCAAATCTAAGTGACCAAAGGTTCGGTTCATGATTCCTGGTTTTTACCACAACAGCGGGAATCACTGAAGATTGGATGAATTGGACATGAAATGCCCTAGCAGATTGGACATTGATGGTTTGTGGTAACTTCTATTTGCTGTTTCATCGCTCGTTAAACGAAAACCCATGAAGTCGACGACCAGCATTTGAAGTTTAATAGATCATAACAGCTCCATATATTGAAACACAGCTATGTACTATGGGTCCATTTAAAAAAAAAAACTATTTGATTGCTGGTTTCAACTATTGTTATTTACCCTCTGGTGAACCAACATAGCTATTGAAAATTGCCTCTGGAAATTTCGTGGATTTTCCCATGAATAGCATGGTGATTTTCCAGTTCGCTATGTTAGGCAATACCAGAGGGTATTGTTCATGTTCAGCCAGATTTGGTGGATAGTGATCCCACCATCTTTTCCACATTTTGCAGGGGGGGACGACGGGACAACCTCGTTTTTTTTTTTCCTGATTGGCTAACCCTTACTGACCATCGTTTTTCACCACGTTTCATGGTACTTGGTGGTCAACCCCTTGTAGAAAGTAGGTTAGTTCATGGCAGGATAGAACTGGACGCACCCTACTTATCCGATACCTATACTTATAACAACACGCTTACTAATTTGGTGAGCCACCAAGAATGAAAACCTATGGATTTGATGGTAAAAGCTTTTGTTTGCGCACATTTTCCCTTGAATCATTTCTTCGAACACTATGATAACAAAAACATCCAAAAACATGAACAAGCGCATATAACAAAACTCAAAGATTTAAGTGATATTTGTTATAATGAAATCCCAACCCATATACGCTCGGCGGCGATGGAATATTTACTCTCAAAATGACCCACATGTAGATTTATATCCCAGCACCATGGAGCATATGGGCAATGTAGTGAAAGCGTATCCCATTGTCGGTGCCCATCTCTGCTTCGAACTGGTCGTCCGCGCCGAGACCTATTTGGCGGACTCCACCGCCTGTACCCGCGCATGCTTGGTGGGGGAGACCGATACCGTGGTGGTCAATGGCAACAGTTCCATGGCAGTTTTCGGCGGAAGGGGGGCTTTGGGAGAACGCGATAGCCATAGAATATCATAAAATGCCAATTCTTCAACGCGTTTGAAAGCAAAAATGATGAAAGTCTTTGAAATTGCCATATCATACAATTGCAATTCAAATCAATTTGCAGGGAAAATTCAGGGAAATATGATGATACAAATCAGTGAAATTGGTAGAACAACCAGACCTCTTTGGGAAGGTTACGATTTATCATGATTTTTTGTGTAGTTGTGCGATTTCCCCTAAATGTTCAGTAAAACCCACAGGGAATGGCTATAGTTCACGGGGTTGTTGAAGGGTGTTATATTAATGGAAAAGGGGTGTCAATCCCAGACTTAAGTCGAGTATTTCCACGGGAAAAGCCGAGACCTATTTGGGGTAGAAACTGTGCTTTCCTGTGGATTTTCCCTCAAACCAGTCCTTTGAATCAGGGGTTTGATGAAAGATATGGACATGGGTGAAAGGATCAGCAAAACTACAGATCTCGGCCATTTTCAATGGTAAACTATCACATGTGTGGGTGCTGTACCCAAGCTTGACCTACGGCCATATCACTGATGGCTTAAAAGTTGGGCCAACTTGCAGAGCGGCTGATGGCTGCGAAGAAAATCTAAGGGGCAACAGAAATGAGACATGATTTACTCCCTGCTCTTAGCACATAGAATGATGCTGCTGTAGGCTTGTTAACGGTGATGTGGCAGGCACTCTCCCTTTGTCTTGGTTTCGATGTGCATGCAATTCTTGCAGCCGATTCTTTTCGCGCTGCTAGCCACAGGCCGATCGGAGTATCCAGTGAACAAGAAACCGTACCCAGTCAGACCCACCATCATTGTAGCGTTGAATGGGACCGGCTACCAAGACTGCGGAATTTGCTTGGGTGTGCCGCCGGACCAGTGCAATCCAAGTGACACCACGACGGATTCTTGCTCAATTCCTCCTGGGTTTCCTCCAGGCTGCGGGTTCGGCCAGTGCCCCACTTGGTGTTAGATGGTCTTCTAACCGTGATGACTCGAAAATACTGCTTACTTTCTCTCCCCATGCAGCTGTTGCAACTACGAAGTCGCATAGTGTTTGCAGTGCATAGCTCGCACCAGTCCTAGCCTAGCACCATGGAAAATGCTTATTGGCATCGCTATTCGGTGGAGACGATATCGCAAACTCACTATGTTAGTGTACTACGCCACCGAGGGCTCTTCCCCTTTCATCGTATTGCAAGAAACTTACCCATCCAATCCGCAGAACTTGAGATCATGGAAACCAAGCCATGGGTACAAGGAGAGAGGTGGAATGTCACATGGGCAGAGAATGATGCCCTGTGCCCTGCTGCCGAATGAAAACGACGGAGTCGTGCCCTACTACAAGCCACATGATTTCTGCATATTTCTGCTGTCTTGAGCCCACAACCATCCGGAAGTTCACACGCAGTTGGATTCCATTTGGTGGAAGTGGTTTTCCGTCGCCCTTTGATATCCTTTGATTGTCACTGTTGCTTTTTTCAACTGTCAGATCATCAGCATTTTCTTCAGCAGCAGAATCAGAGGGGCCCACCCCTTAGAAGTGATTTCATTTGCTGCTGAAGTATGTTGGCATCCTAGAAAACCAAGCGGCATCAACATTTATCCTAGGTCAATACATTAAATATCACTAAATATACATCAATTGTCTTTAATAGACCCCTCCGCGAATTGAATTGGGGGGTAGGTCAAGACCATTCAAGACCTATGATTCTCCATAGCCATTGTGAGGTGAACGCCAGCAGTTTTAAGTAGTCCAGTGCTGATTGTCACTATCCAGTGGGAATCCCTATCAATTCAGCCCCTGTCGACTAGGCTTCTTCTTGGTAAAGGTGCAAGACATGTGAGTTTCTCTGAAAATCATGTAGCTAGGTAGCCCCCAAATCCCATGGATTATGATCAGTTTTCCCATTAGATTGCTATAATTGGTGGCAATTATCCACCATTTTCAGACAAACACATCTATTAATGGAATATTCATGGAATATACAATGGAATATTACTGGAATACTTATAACTTATACAAGCTGTCTTTTTTTGGGGGTATCCCCGAGGTTCACACAAACTCATTTCCATGCTGGGCCCAGGTCATACCGATGCCACGGTGACGGAACGCTTGTCCTCCGGCAACACGGAGACAGGCCTTCAGTGCAGCACGTTGGGGACGCCAAGCGCTGGTGTGGTGGGATTGGGGCGAGGCCAAAACCCTAACCCAAGAAGAGTCACCATTCCTGGTATAACTATGGTATATTGTGGTATACAGTAGATAATGATAACCCATAAGTCAATAGTAGGGGATTAAAATAGCTACTATGTTGTTAATGATACCCTCTGGTCAACGGTTTGCTATTGAAAATGGCCTAGTCGAAATCGTGGATTTTCCCATTGAAAATGGTGATTTCCCTTTGTTATGTGAAATTTTACCAGAGGGTATAGTGGTTTGCGAAATTTCATGAACTTGGGTATGCTCATCCTGGGATGATTCAATAAATAGCTCCCTTTCACAGTTGACAATTGGGGGGTGGGGCAAACAATAGTTATATAAGGTTTATAACTATAGGCGAACGACTGGATTTATGGATTTATGGTACACTTGACTTCAGTTGGATGGGTTTGAACATCATGATGAGCTAGTAAGGAAAATCATCCTGCAGATGATCTTTCAATTTCATTTGTGTTGTATGCTGAAAAGATCTGAATAGCGTAAAAATGAATATGAAACCTGTGGGTCTCGGAATCTTGAATTTGAACTCATAATCCATGTCAAGGATTTTCAGGGTAAACTTCACCATATCTCCTTGGGCAAGAGCTCACTGAGAATCTTTGTGTCAATTACTGTTGGATCCGCATTACTGATTACTGTAGGATGAAAAGGCAAGCAAAGAGACTTGGGCGCCAAAACACTGTACATATATATATATATATCTAGGTAAATTATAACGACCTCACTGTGACCTCACTGGAATATATGGTTAGTATAGGGATACTATCCCCAAATGGCCTTATTTCAGGTTAGTGAATTATTATAATTTACCCAGATATATATATATACAGATAATGAAAGGAGCTACGAAACTTCCGAGCCTCTTTGGGTGGTATGAAAAGTGGAGGAAATCACAGTGTTGAACCTGGTTTGCGGTTTCAGTTACGAACGCCGGAATATTGCGGGTATTTGACATTGATCGCAGTGATTATTTCTGAGTCCATGTTTGGGTATATTGGACTATCTTGTATCTTTTGGAGTTTTTTTTTCCAAATGAGTAGAAACCAGCCACTTAAACCCTGACTGTTGGGTCGAACATGGGCCAAGAATTGGTAAATGCGGGCGCAGCCTGGTGGGAATCCGTGGTGCAATCCATTCACCAGATTCCACCAGTACTTGGGGCATCCCGGGAATCTTAAGCTCCAGCTACATCGACTGAATCTCCCCAGTAAACCCAATGCTTTTTGAACCTATCATGACTGGGCATGGTTACCCATTGATAGTGATTTCGGGGATGATTTGTGGTTGGCTTTACCACATTCATAGGTCATACATTGCATACACATGGTCCCATCTGAGCAAAGGCTGGACGCTGCGTATAGCGGAACCTATGACCTCACTTGCACCAATGGCCTGTAGGGAACCCAAGGGACCAAAAAAAGTCTCCGGTACCGTGTGCTGTGAGACGGTTGCTTTTGAAGGATATTACTACTATTCCATAGGGATTAGTAGTGATTATTAATGATTATTATTTATACGATATTATTCTGACTATTCTTGAGGTCACTCAAATTCCATATTTTGAGATTGCTATAGGCTATAGTATTGGTCGACAAGATAGTAGTTCATAGCTCTGTTTCCAGTACTGCTTTGGGATTTCTAGATGTACGTTCCCCATCCATGGTGCTGCTATGATGATTTGGTGAAGTTTGGGTAAGGGAAATCCACACAGATGATCAAGGGAAATCACCATCTGGAACAGGAACATCATCAAGACTTTTCCAGCCATGTTGCATCACCAAATAGCATAGATGTTGATCGACCACCATGGGGACCTTTCTTAATTTCTCCTGTTTTGAGGCTGAGACACTCATTGTTTTTCATTAAATCCAATTGCAAATGTAGGATGATGTAGGCAGATATACAATAAGAACAATAGAAAAAAAAAAACATGAAGTCAGAACATGAACATAGTGATGTATAGATATTAGATATACACACTCCCCCTGTGGATATTGCTTAACCGCGAATTGCTTGAAGTAATTTAATACCATTTTATCTTTTGCTATACACGGACACATATTCAACATGATTACAGGATCTACAACACACACACACACACACATATGACACACATATATATATATATAATATCGCGTTTTTCCTCTATATATTCTCTATATCCTATCTATATCCCACCTATATCTCCCAGTATTCGTTTAAGGGAAAAACTGCAGAAAACCTCAAGCAATTTGATGGTTGAGACTCATCATTGTTTCCGGTTCAGATTTTCCGTTACACCAATCCATTAAGAATATCCCATCTATGATTATCTAATGTCAACTTTGGATTAATAAACCCCTAGGCTGTTTTATTGGGGGGTACCATTTAAGTATTAGATTATGACTTTTCGGGGACTGCCCCCCTGATTAATAAACCATGGTTTATTCGTCCGGGGTTGACATTATCCCATGCATCATTTGTTCTGGGCAAAGTATAGTAGTGTCCTCACGTCGTGACCGAAATCATGCTGAAAGTTGGGGGATCATCCCCAACTGGCCCAACATTTCCAGCATTTGAGACTTGAAGCACCACCCAGATAGCCGCTAGACGAAATGAAAGCCGCTAGCGAAGTGCAGGATGGCCTGTACAATGCAAGAATTGCAGCATTCATGGCAAACCAATGCCTCCAACATACGGTGACTCCATTTGTAATGTATGCATTGTACATCCAGCCCTTGCGTCATCCAGAATGGGTTGATCAGCAGCACTTGGTTACGGGACATAACCCACTTTTCAACTGCGCATCGCAGGGAGGGGCTTGACAAGACAAGTTTGGCAACTTCACCCTTGGATTGCCTTGCAACCAAAGCCGGACCTGGTAGCTGCCCACTATCAATCTCTTTTTTGCAACAATGGTGACAGGAAACATGGAGATAACCAGGACTCCTTTCACCCATTCCAACAATGGGCAGTAGCAGTTGAACATGCTGTGCATGCAGCCATACACCAAGAGCACCAACAGCAGCCGATGCATCAGCCATAGAAAGGCCTTTCCAGAAAATATTGAGGAAGATGTCATCCGAGGAAATTATTGAAGATTCCACTGCCTAGATCGCTCAAACCTGCATGCTCTGAGCAGTATACGCCTGACATAGATCAACCTTCCATCCAACTTCGACAGAGAACTAGACATACCGAAACACCAGTTTTACCAATGCCTCCAATGTACCGAAACCCCAGTTTTTTCTATGTTTATTTTTGGTTATAAATGGGGTTATTATTCCATACATGGGGTGACTGTCTGACTTATAACTGGTATTTCGGGCCACAACTGAAGGAAGTTTCATCTCTACATCATGGGTGTTCAATGAAATTTCCATGACAGTACTATTTTTCGGAAGGAGAAACTACCACCTTCATCTATTTTTTACTGTGCAGATGTGTCGCATCTTCTGTCGCTTGTGACAGCCCAAGGTTGAGCGACTCACACAGCTGTCACGAGATGTGTTTGACCACCGACAGCCCCTTGACGATCTTGGGCACGCGGGTCAGGTGTGGGAAAACCAGCTTCATGTGTAGGTTCTATCGTCAAAAATAGCAATATCATGGGATGTTAGTTTGACCTAATTGGATTTAATGGGATCTTAACGTGTCTTAATGGGATGTGAATGGGATCTACTGAAATATTCATGGGATTGAATGGGAATCAACTTAATATGATCTTTTGTGGTGTGTCTGGAAGTGGGGTATAGCCTCCGAATGGCATGGCAAACCGTTGGATTAACAAACCCACATTGTGTTTCCTTAGGAAACATTGGTGACCAAACGCATACTCCAGGGGAACAGTGGAAGCGTTTGCGGAGTACATACATGATCTACATGGAAGAAGCGACAACCACATGACTTTCTGGATCATCTTATTGCACAACACATCACTCTGATTTCAGTGATCTGGATGATACTTAGCCACCTCAAACCATTCATATATGCGCCATGGTCAAAACTTGGGCTATCGTTCCATATTACTTCATGGTTATTGCCCAATGAATTGGGGTTTGTATACCACCTTTTCTTGAAAACCCCCAAAAAAGGATGACGTACCCTATGCATCCCATGTATATGTGTAGATCTGGTCATATAGTGGTTTTGTTACTGTTTGAAAATAAGGTACCCCATTGTTGTTGGGTTCTCATCAGTTTTGTTGTTGAAGCTACCATTCGGACTACCTCCGTTTGAAGACAAAACCATCTACAAGCTGGTGCTTCCAGTTGGTGTTTCTTGGTTTATAAACTCGCCTAACTAGTTCGTTTTTTTTTAAATATATTTTCTTTCCCAAAATCAGGTTCCAAGGAAATGTCCATCACCAAAATATCAGCAACATCATACACGGACAAACATGATTGTTCTATTTGTTTGCTGGTCATCCCCATGTAAGTATTCGCATTGATTTGTTTGATGATTGGACAGGGGATGTGATGGTTGCAGGGACTCCAAGTATGGTACTCACAACCTCAAAGGCCGGTTCACCATCTAGAATTTTCACCACCACCAATCCGAGATCATATGAGGATTCCAATGGTGACACAAAAGAAAGAGTGGATGAAACGTGGAGGTAGGAAGTGTATGGAAGTGTATACATAAGACTGTTCTGTCTATGGGGTTGTTGGAACTAAGCATATTGTCTAATGACGGAGATGGTTGCAACATATTTCAACCACCACCACCACAACTACCACCACGACAACCACAACCACAACCACCCATCGTGGTTGCCTGCTTTGGCATCGAAAAAAAAAGAAAGTGGTGAATTGCTGAGGTGTATAGATATATGTGAGGGCCGTTCAAAAACCCCGTCAATTTAATTAAGTCTATGTCCAAGATTGCTTAAAGAAACCTTGGGTCAAGTATGTGAAAACATGAGGGNTAAGTCTATGTCCAAGATTGCTTAAAGAAACCTTGGGTCAAGTATGTGAAAACATGAGGGTCGCGCAAGAGCGCGCAAGGGCGAGCGCAAGGGCAAAGCGTATTCCCCAGTCA
>BGPT01001868.1:86435-105161 GCA_003297045.1 Symbiodinium sp. clade C Y103
ATGTAAAGATTGTGGGGTGTACTTTCAAAGCAAGTTTTCGAACCGCTACCGCGGTAGCTCAAAGATTGTGGGGTCTACTTTCATAGCAAGTTTGCGAACAGCTACCGCGCTACTTGCAGAGTTCTGCGGCGTCGAGAGGTGCAATTTCACAGTAACGTTCCAGCTGCCTTCCAGGAAAAAAACAGCTTCCCGCACGTGGNTTGTGTGCGCAGTTGATCCCCTTTTTGTGTGCGCAGTTGATCCTTCTAGTGTGCGCAAATGATCCTGTTTCTGTGTGCGCAAATGATCCCTCTCCCCAACATAGTGAGGCGCCATTGTGTACCAGGGCACTGTTTAAGTGACCTATTTAATTTGTTTCTATAGTAATTATCATAGGTTTGTTTTCGGCAAAACCCATGGATCTTGATGGGAAAATCATGGAAATAATATAGTATGGGAAACCAACCATTTAACGCTCACAATACCGGTTTATGACTCCACTAGGTCACTACCACGTGTCACCACCAAAAATTGGGGCTATATCCCATTTTGATTGGCCGCGAAGATATGGAAAAGTGAGATATTTACAGTATTTCTTTGCACCAGCACCAGCTAGGCAGTGTGTGAAAGGCAAGTCCTTCTTCGAAGCCTTGGAAGTGTGAAAAAATATTTTAACTTTCCCATTGTTTAACTACCATTTGTGGAAGCTACTGGGATTGGTTGTTATTTTTGTATTGCCCCATCACTACTGTACCAAGCATATTCTGTCATGTACCCCATTGCAGTATCATATCCCATATTCAGTTGTCTTACCCTCTGGTAATTTAACATAGCTATTGAAAATGGCCATAGAAATAGGTGATTGTCCCACCAAAAATGGTGATTTTCCATAGCTTTTTGTACGTTCACCAGAGGGTAACCATACAAACGGCTTCTTGGAAACGTCTTGGACCGTGACATCAGCGCCGCGTTATGCTAAGACCGGCAATGTGCCTTGCTCCAGCCATCTTGAAGGTGCGTTTTGACTGGACGAAGGATGTGAACATAGGGAACTTCGTAATCAATGGATTGGTTGATGTTAAAATCTACAGGAAACTATGGTTTTTACCACCAATTATAGGGCTTTCCTGCAGATTTTCCCTTCAACCAATCCTATGAAGTAAGTGGCTTAGTAAGTGGCTGATAGTTGAAATGTTGGGCTGAATGCAATTTGATTGGGATAGAATGGGATATGATTTTATTGGCTGCAGTTAGTAAGTTATGAGTTATGACACCAATTATTACTGGTCTAACCCTACTTATGCTGCTCATCACTTGGGGGTTATGACCCATTTGCCAACTGCAGTGAACCACCAAGTGGGGTACAAATTGGGATTCAACCAGCAAAAGTAAGGGAAGAACAGGGACTTAGTATCACGCATTGTGAAAACGAGCATTTAAACATCCAACAGTACAGTAATACCTAATGTGGATTCAACTACCGAACCTAGTGAAACATGTAGTATTTAACCATGAAACTTGGTTTGCCATGTTGATTCTGGAACATAAGGGCAGCAATGTTGGTTTATCTATCGGAGATTGTGGGGTTTCAATCAGGATTTAGCAATTTGAATGGTGATCCAGCTGGGGATATTTCATCGGTATGTAACGTGGATATCATGGGGTATTGATGGATTTTTTTTCTCAGTTTCTGTCCTGGTGGTGCCTCCGGGTGTTCTTTTTGTTGGTTTATTACCCCCATCTAGCTAGAGAGATATCATGATATATTTACCCTGAAACCTAGTCATTGAGCTGCTTATAAACTAAGTTAGCAAATTAGGGGGTACCACCTTGTAAGAGCCTTTGTCTCCGGTGGCTGAACCTTTTTTTTTGTTCAAAGTGTTCTCATTGGGGGGAGTTCGCAAGCTTTCCCTGCCAGTTGTGTTTTTATCAATTAAACCCAATTGTGGCCACGGATTATTGAAACAAATTCCACATGATCAGTGTCTGGAGCTGGCCGAGCTGGTAAATCCCAATGGAAATATGGGAACAGGGGCCTTGCAGAGGTGTGAACTTCCACAACAGCCAGCTAAGGTCGCAAGGTTTTGACTCATAGCCATGTTGCTCAACATGATCTCTTCAAAATCCTGGTCCAATTGATTGCTTAACTAACTTTGAACTTCTTCTATTCACACGGTTGCAAGGCAGTTTAGGCCCTTCGTTTTCTTCCAAGTCCTTTGGTGTGATATTTTGGTTCATTGAGTAGTGTAGGCTTACAATATGATAATACATACATATACAGATACGTATATATATATATATGAATAAAATGAATATTCTTACATAAATTAGACTAGTAGAATAAGTATTTGATAAATATAAACATAACTATAATATATATATATATAAAACACATATATGTGTAACAATTTCTCCATTTAAGTAAACAGCTTGGCTGAAACCTAAAAGTAATGACAGGCTTCCCTGTCCGGGTATGTGTACATGTTTGGAATCCTATTCCATGCAATGGATGCTAAACAAACATTGAAAATAACTGTCCATTTAGAGACAGCGATATTACTCGTTGGTGTCTTCAACCATTGTTTTCACCAACCCATGAGATAGGGAACTCTCCCACCAGACATGGCGTTTGATTTAAGCCGGAACATATTGACTTCAAAGATCTACCTATACACCTTCCACTGATCTATACAATATATATATATACCCCCATAAGTATTGTTTTTTGAACATCAAGTGTGATTCGGACTGGCAATTCTTGGGTGAGCTAGCAGCCCAGTCCCAAGTGTATCCCCATTTCTATGACAGGCTATGCTGGTGATATTGTCTTGACCTGTACGGAGGGCTCCATGCAGGTTGCTGCGGGCTGCGGGGGGCAACTGGATGGAAACGTTCGTAATCCCATTCCCCCATCATGTTAGTTGTACGACCCAAACATGAATCGATCCAATATGGTCTGAGGATACTGAATATTAGGGGGAAGGGATTGCTAATCAAATTCAAATGGGACGATCTTGGCCAAAACCAGCTAAAACAAAAATGCGTGGCTGCTGTCTATGATTGGCCACGTTCATGTTTAGTAATTATCGGTGACGACTACAAGGGTGAATATGCTTCATCATGTGGTTCATTGATTTGTTAAAGGTGGTTCATTACTGTGTGGTCCAACCTGTCAATCGAACAATTGGGATATTTCACCGCCAAGAATTGAGATTGTTGGAATGGATTGGAGATGCCTGACTTACACTTTGACTTGGGCATAGGTCCAGTGATTGGGGTACTCCATCTTGGTCTTAGTATGAAAGTATCCACATAGTATCCACTTTGAGGGAATGGTAATTTTGACCCATACCCATACCCATACCCAGATCAAATCCTTTGCAATCCCAAGATGCAAGCCTTCAACATGAAGAACTGGCAGAAGGAGCTCCAATTCTTGGATATTGAATCATATTGAATCCACGTTGGGGATAAGCAAGCTCTCTCATCAGCACCCTAAAAGGCCCCGTGGTGGTTGCACTCCACTTAGCACGTAGATAATGACCCCACTGACAAGTGGACAGAGCCAACTTGTAAAAAGGAGTAAGTGGGATGGACCAGAAAATAGTTGTAGGTTTTGTTCATAGAGAGAAACACAAGATGTAGACCTGATAGTGATATAGGTTGCAGGAACTGTTTGTTGCATCTCATGGCGGAACAACATAGTACACTATAGTATAGTACACTTGCAGGGGCAAATCGCGTAACTAGGATTTTTGTGTCTATACAAGGTGGTGCCCCATAGTTAGCTAAGTTGGTTTATAACTTCAATATCTTGGGTTTATGGTAGATATATCTATAGTTACTATGGTTTATAAACCAACTTATAACTAGGGGGGCACCACCTTGTACTGATACAGTTCTGCAGTAATAAATATGTCATAGAAACATTTTGAAACATGAATAATATAAGTAAGTATCCATCAAGAAAAGATGCTTGTGGATTCATGTCTTCGTGTTTCCATTAGTCTTTTGATTGTACACTCTATATAGTACATAATTTATCATAAATATGGAAAATCATCATGTTTAATGTGTAAAGAATCCAACTAAGCAGGTCATTTTTTCCCATAGCTAAAAGGTAAATTACCAGAGGGTAAATCCTATTGTAACCGATCATATGGCAATATTCCTATCATGTAGTTATATTCCTGGAAAAACATTGCATGATGTATTGCTCCAAAAGGATGCCGGGTTCAACATTCCCTCCGCATGCAAACGCCGCGGAGGCGGATGGATCCGGATGTCAGGCTCCTTGTTCCTTGGCGTCCGCAATGGGTTTAGGTTCGTCCCTGGGAATCGGATCTACGCATATATGGTGAGTTTCCGTTTTGGATACCTTTTGGCAATCCAACATGGTTTGCTGGAAAATCCCATATTTATAGATGCTGTTCCCAGCTCGAAACCTCCATCTAGGGCATTTCCTCTTCTTACCTTTGAAAACAAGTTCCCACTTTATCATCCCCATTGCTTGCTGGTGAAATCTCACGTGTGAATCGGTTTTTACATCCTGTTTTCACGTCTCCAATTTTTGGATCTCCCATGTGTTAAGACATGTTTTGGTTCCCCCGGGTAATCCACCATGTTCCTCGGGGATGTCGGAATCACCACGGCACCAGAAACGTCCGTGACCTTAGGCACCTCGGGCAGTTCCTTGTCCGTGACCTTTGGCGGGGCCACCCACACTGCCACCTGGATGCAGATGCGCGGGTCGCGGAGGTCGCGGACATGTCATGGGGTGAACAAAAATAGGATATTCAGGGAAGATTATTGGGAGATACAACCAACAAGATGGACATATCCTTTAATTGTGGGTTTGAGCACCAAACATTGTTGATATAAATGATATGATATACTTGATTTGATGGGAATATTATGGTTGATTGATGGTTGATTTTGTCATTAGTAGGGCAGGGGGTTATTAACCCACCTGGTTTTATTGTTGCCACCCACAAAAGGAATCCGTGTGAACCAACCATTATTTTGTTTGATGGAATAGAGCTATTTGTCACGGTTCATTTGATTATCTTTGGTTTTAATGTGCAGGCTTCATAATGTGTATACTTGGTGGGTCATCCTAGATAGAAAGTGACTACCATCCCACTCACACCTAAGGTTGTAACCAGATCATGGATATACATGGATATACAATTTACATATTCTCACTGGTGCCTCATACTAGAAAGTTGTGAATGTTGTTCCAATCACAAACAACCTTGATACAGAAATTGATGTACAATTGTACAATCAATGATTAAACTATTTTAAAGTGTTAGTCTACTTGCTTTCAAGATTTGCAAAATAAAACATATTGGAAAACACCTGATTGATTGAGAAAACCCTGTGTTCCTGTTAAATGTTCTTGGAAAGTCAATCAAATATATTAACTTGTTCTGGTTTCAATCCCCATGTTTGCTGGTCAAACGGTGAAAGCGCATTTTTGTTGGTTGATCAAATCAGTCCAATCCCATGTTGTTGAAAAGGAAACCACATACCGTACCTGAAATTAACATGTAGACCATGCCAAACACTGGGCTGGACAATTCCTGTCCACAAAAAACAGTCTATGTTCAGTGATTCAGGCTAAAGCTGTTAATTTACCTTTTTTATAAACCCCCATCAAATAGTTCGATATATCTACCATACACCGAAATTGTAATTATAAGCCAACTCAGCTAACATAAGTCAGCGATATCATATCATAAATCCATACAAATCCTTATAAATCCCTATGTTTCTTGGTTAAATCATGTTAAAGCACCCAATTTTGATAGGCTAAATCACTCCCATGCCCCGATTTCGGGCCTCCGCCTTGGAGTCGAGGTGACTTTGACCAGTCAGATCACCAGTGGCACCACCGGCACCGAGAGTGGGGACCCCTCAGACATAGCACAGCCATGGTGAAAATGGTGGATTTTCCTACGCCCCCTAGATAGCTAAGTTGATCTATAACTCCGATAACATTGGTTTTTGGTACTTATAACACCTTATAACTAATGTCAATGGGGTAGATAAACCAACTTATAACTGGAGGGCCCCAAAGGATCATCGTCAAAGAAGATGACTGCCTGAAAAAAAACAATGCATTGTAGATTTACCCCGAATCTATGGCAATTGAATGGGGAAAAGTTCATGAACTGGTATGTATGGTGATTTAATCATGTGCCATGTGTAGGTTGAGTTTAACCACTCAAGATAGGGAGCTTTGACGGGAGATTTATGTTTTTTTTGGCTGGGATACAATATATCGCCAACTGAAATCAAACCCATCTGGGGGGATTCTATTGTTTCATTTCATGTTCATAGGGATTTATATACCCACCCATGGCAACGCATGGATGACCATACCTCAGAGACCATGTCTTGAATCTTGACCATGGCACATATATGGCAATATCATGGAACATGTCATCGATATGTTATTATTAAGTTTTTAATTTAGTATTAGATGATTTGTATATATTTATATAATCAAAGGGTTTTGGACATAAACACTCATGACAGTATGTTGGGATTGAACCATAAACCCGAAGTATGATATTATTATTTGGAATTCAGCAAACACCTAATGACGCTATATTTTTGGGTGCATCCAAGTTGGTAATAACCCATGCCTTTACCTTACCACAATAGATTCCATATATCCAAGTACCAGTCCCATATGCTCCATATGGTATATTTACCAACATTCAGAAGAAACATGAGTCAGTTTTGCAGGCAAATATTCCATCTACATCAAGTATGGCACATGTAGGAAACCGTAGGTTGTTGAAGGAGTTCTAATCGCTACAGCCCATTATGCAAACCCCTTCAAACAGCCAGTATCATGTGATCATATAAATACAGAGCATTGGTGAACCGTTCGCTTTTGAGCAGGGGATGCTAGGGGATTTCAGCAACATCAATGGCATACAAGGACCCCACAAGGACGTCACCATAGACGATGGTTGGTTCATGGGGGAACCCACGAGAACATTCTTAAGAATCTTGACTGATTACCCTAGGGTAAACTAACATGCAACATAGATGTGGGAAACCCATGGTTTCCCTAGGAAAAAAAATAATCTACACATCGTGGGTTTTTAGCTTGCAGGAGGGTATGTTTTTGATAACCATTCATCCAAGAAAATGGCCATGAAAGCTGGCAACCTCACAAATATGCGAATGCGTCAAGGTCATGATTTTCTGGCAGAAATGCATATGTTTTCAGGGGTAAATCGAGCATCTAGGTTCATTATTATATATAGTCAAAATATAGTCATGTGTATATCATATTATATATATATGTATATATTATAATATTATATGTTTACAACCACCAGTAGCTATAGTTACATCCCCCATCAACCCGAGTTCATCAAGATTTTTTGGTCAGCTTGGCTTACAAGGGCCTCACCTTGTACATTTAAGTGGTTTATACCTACATTTAAGTAAATGAAACGAATGAGGATCTAGGATGGTCTAGGTATAATTATATGTGGCTATAAGTGGCTTGTGTCATTTATTCACCCACGGTTATTGATCATTGATATTGATATACTAGAATATAATTAATAGAATAACCAATGGCTATGGACCACTTTTCTTAAGTCATCCCAGTAGCCATGGCACGTCGAAGGTTGCAACTCCGCGGACAATGGCTTCAATGGAAACCTGGCCCGGAAGCCCATGACCTGACTAAAACCGGAGCTTTAACATGGAAAGATTCACTCACAAAAATATAAGGTTAACCTATTTATATAACCTATTTATAAAGCAACTTATGCATCCACTTTGCAGTGATTTGTCTGTTTGTATACATACATAACATAACATAACATTCCATTCCATTCCATTCTATTACACTACATTACATTACATTCATATGAAATCCTGAAAAATGGTGAATCAAAGGGGAGACGGAGAGAGACCAATTCGGATGGAGATATCGATTGGAAATCATGGATATCATCAGCAAAGGGAAGTCTTGGTGCTTTCAATGGCCCATTTGGGAAGTTGTCTGAATGCATGCGGGATATGATCTCCCCATTTTGTGGCAGATAATGTGGTTTATAAACTCTTTGAAATCATGGGATAGGACAGGATTCCCAATTCCTCACCGTGATGTTCAGACAAGCCAAGTTCATCCAAGAGGACTCAATCTTTGCCAAGCGGAATGGGTATACAACCACAAATTTGGCTGACCGTGAGGCTTTCAACACCCAAGCTTGAGAGGGGAACTAAAATCGAATGGGTGCACTTGGATATAATTTAAACAAACACCCGCAGATATCAGACTTCACGAATTTCTTGAAACAGCAACCAAGCATCATCAACTATGTGTAGAAAATGACCAGTTGATTTGTGTTGGAATTTTCCCGATGCTATTCTTGGTGAATTCCATGATTTTTGCTGCTGACATCGCCCAAAAGCGCAGGTGCTCTCCTGTTCTGATGGCACACCGTCCATGGCCTCGAACACCTGTGCCCTCGGAGCAGATTTCGGGCCACACGGGGAGTCACAGCTTTCCTATGGGATGCCCCCAATTTCCTTATATAGCAAAGTTGGTGCAAATAACTTCTAACTTGGGGTTTAAGGTATAGATATATCATGATATATCTATAGTTTATTAATAGGTGCGTTCAATACCTGGAGTTGTTGATGGATTATTAAGCTGATTGTTTAGTTTCCCAATGGGAAATGCACCAGGACGGGGGGGGAAACACCGGGTATATGTTTTCATTGTTTTTTTTGGGTGGCCCTTAAGCAAATCCAAGATGTTCAAGTACGTTCTGTCTACAATATTTGGATTTATCCAGTGCTACAATTGTTGAATCATGGGATGATTTTGGCCAAAATTATATTTTGGTCCGCTTGCAGGAGCTGAACAAGGGGTATTGCCGGCATCATGCAGTTATGGCCCTTAACAGTTATAAATGGGATTGTCACTCCTATAATCAAGGTTGTATATCATCATAATCCCATTTATAACTGTCAAGGACCCAAAGCTGTGGAGCCTTTCAAGATCTGGCTCCAAACGTTGTATGTGGCACTTGCTTGTCCCCATGGTGATCTTCTGGTGTGTGACTATTTTCAACAAATAGTTAAGAGAACTAAGATCTTTGAGAAAACTGAGATAATTATATAGATGAAATGATACAATTGTTGAGAACTCAGATAATTGATAAAATAGTAATGTGCACCCGCAAGTTCGTAAAAAACACTTGAGACTCCTGATCCAAACTCTGTGGTAGACCTTGGTGAATGGGAGGTTTAACATGTCTAGCACGTGTTCAACCCTAAGTGTACCTCCATACACACATTTACATGTATATATAACTATATAAAATATATACAATATATGTTTTTATAGATATAGTACAATGATGTACAGGCATATCCGCATACATCTAACCAGCAATGAACAAAACTGTGGGTGGTTGATCTCAACCCTGCAGCAGTTGGTCGATGGTGCAGCCAGGTACCGAGCGACCATGCGCACAGGACGCGTTAAACGCGGGTTCATTCCATCGGAAAGATGGCGGGTGAAACCCCAACCCAAAAGGGGAGGTGGAAAAACACTGGGCAAACATAGGATTTACTGGGAGATTTATAGTGGTTAATAAGCCATCCAAAGGATACACCAGTACCAATGATTGGAACATGGATTGGGACATGAATTGGAAAATGGCTACCCCAAAATCATCAAAAATCCAATGATCATCTTGTATCCCAGTAAATATTAGCAATTTTAGCGGAATGGTCTAACATCTGTGGAGAAAACGGATCTCGTGTGTACTGTATTCTCTTATATACTGTGTATATATATATATATATTATATATATATATATATTATATATATACACATATGTTACATATATACACATGTTTTGTTTGATATGAACATATGTACACAGTATCCCATTTGCTCTGGTTCTCTTCAAGTACATGCATCTATATATATATATATATAAACATACTAGTTTTGATTGCATATGTATATATATATATAGACATATGACATATACTATAACAACATACTACACCTTCAATCTTATATCCCTCTTATGTTCCCAAAAAGAGGTTGATTCCGGGACCATGGCTCCACGGCTTCGCGGCCAGGACTTGGGTTATGCCTTGAGCCTGGGCGGCGAGACGGCGACCAACAACCTCCCCTCGCAGGTGCTGCGCTTTGGGTAAAAAAAGTGGTGCCCACCCAGTTATAAGTACCATTAAACTATAGTTACTCGTAACTATAGTTATAACTATGGTTTAAATGGTACTTATAACTTATAACTAAGTTGGTTTTATACCCCGTTAACTATAGTTATAAGTTATAAGTACCATTTAAACCATAGTTATTGGAGTTAGAAACCAACTTAGCTATCTACCATGAAACATTTCTTTTTTTTAAGGGCTTTTACGTGATTTTACCCTCAACAATACTGACAAACCCCCAGGTGTGTTTTGCTTTGTTAACCTTGGTTTTTCAAGATTTTGGCGTCCAAAATTATGGTAAAATGGGATATTGGTGGGACATTAATGGGGATTTCACCAACTTGATATTATATTTTGGGGTGTCTGAAAACGGGTAATACCTCTGTGTATATACATATACATATCATGTTTTTTATTGGTTACATGTTTTTATTTGCATATTATAGCACTTCTTTAGATGTATATGATCATGTCTCATTCATTGGATTGGTTCAAAGGAAAATTTTAACCGCAACCCCCCATATTTCATGGGAAAATCCCATGGGTTTCCGGTTATTTTTTTCCCTTAAACCAATCCAATGACTTCTGCCTGGGTGTTCCATAAACGTTTAAAGTCCCGCGGCTCCATCCACGTTTGGATCAGGTGACCCACGCGGGAAGTGTCACGGTGGGCTGCGGCAGCGCAGGGGCCCCGGGGGTGACATCCCGATCCTGGGGACATCACCATGTTTGGGTCATCAGGTCATCAGGTTACCCTCTGGTAAACTAACAGTTTGCCATTGAAAATTGCCATAGAAATCATTGATTTTTCCATTGAAAAGGGTGATTTTCCATAGTTATGTAAACGTTTACCAGAGGGTAATAAATCAGTGGGTTCCATAAACATCACCATAATTTTTGGGGTCATCCTTTGGATCAGTGGATTCCATGTTCTGTTTTTTTTTGCTATGGTCACTAGCATCACTAGCCAGTTGCGTTCTCTGGGATGATCAAAGGGGGATTCAACAGGCACAAGTTCACTCTGGTTTTGGCACGCGAAATTTCGCAGATAGTTCAGACCAGTTGGGAAGTCCCCAAGATGTTTTCTTATCATGATGGTGGATTGGCTGTACTATTTGGTTAATTACTTCTGGTTTGATTCTGTGTGGTGATGCTGGATAATGTCAGTTTTTTTTTTTGCTTGGCGAAATTGACAGTCAAACCAATTGACTGATGTTCCATGGAACCATTTAGCCCATCATCGCCGCTGAAGTGTTGGTATTTGGTGTTTTTTTTTTTTTTTCTGAGGGGATGGTGTTTCAGACTCACACACATGCATGCATGTCTATCATGACCCTTTCGCATTTTGTGGTCAAAACATTGTTCAGTTGGAAGGATTCCCCAGAATAGCTAATTGGATACCGTGACAACCCGACACAAACTAGAGCGCTTAAAGATGATGTGTCCGAGCTGCCGCCGTGATTTGGATTGGAAGATATCTTTGCTGTATATATCTGAATATACATGTTTGGTGTTCCTATTACTTTTCCCACATATATAATGATATATATATATACACATGGTTTAAACTTGTTTTGATATGAACTCACGGCTTGCCCAGGTTTGTCTCAGTTTTTATTGGTTTCAGAGCAGAGAGGTCTTTTTTAAGGCATTTTCGGGGAGTGATATCGGTTATAACCGTACCCTGTTTTTTTTGCCGGACTAAGCGACTTACTCCACTTAAACATGGGGTATCATGGGGTTGTAACCCACTGACTAACTATGGGATAAACCACCAAGTGATACATGGGGATGGCTCATAACTTATCATTAAATTACCATATTTGGGGAAGTAAATATCCATAAGCCAGCTACTTTAGGCACAGAAACATACATGTATATATATATATATAATATTTATCTATAAGCATACATACAGTTTTGGGGCGGTCTACACAACCCAGCCACAACAAGCATTGGCCAAGGTGGCTACCGGTTGGGGCGGTGACATCACTGCGGCTGGGCTATATCCGAGGAGACAGGGGATGATGCATCACTCCTTAGTGGTTTCACATGGGTGTGTCTGAAAATAGGGTGCCCCTATGTTCCAATGGTTTGTCATCCTTTCCATTCCTTTCCCTTGTAAACATGGTTCTTTGAAGGCATACCCTTTCAGACAAACCCGTACAGTTTGTTTTTCGAATATTTCGGGCTTTGACACCACCAACCAGCACCATTTGTTTGATTAAGCGTGATAATCGGAAATCTATTGAGAAGATCATCAGAAGATACATCTAAATGGAAGAGTTGCCGGTGCCAGGGTAGACTACCAGAGGGTATCATGGTTGGAATTTCCTCAAAAAATAAAGGAATTTGGCAAGACATTTACCCGACATGACTAGAGCACATAGGGGTTTGTTTGAACATAGAGTACTCCAAAATGAGTTGGTTTATCCATGTTTTCCTACTCACATTGCCTTAGGTACACCTGAAGATCTGCATTCAATGTTTGGAATTGAACATGGACCCAGTTTACAAGACCACGTTGGTCTTGTTTCAGGCCGGTTTGTCAAAGACATGTCCGAGATACAAGGACCGTTCATGTACCTATCTATATACAGTATATATATATATATCATTAATTATCATTACATATACAGTATGTACATGCATTGACATGTATGCATGCATACAGCATACATCTTTATCCAAGATAGCGTACAGAAGACTACAGTTGATTTACTGTACTAAGAGAATGACAACAGGTGAGCAGTAGTCCAAGCAAAGGCGGCTGAGAATTGCGGGGCTAGTTCCAATGTACTAACATTCAATTGCTGGTCAAACCTTTGATGGGTACCAAACATAGCTATTGAAAATGACCCATTTATAGTGGATTTACCGATTGAAAATGGTGATTTTCCAGAGTTATGTTAGTTTACCAGAGGGTAACTAATCTCTTTCCGTTTCTATGGAATTTCTTTATCCTCACCTGCACAAACTGAAGTTTGTTGTGGCCATTTGGCAATGATACCAGGTCCAGGAGTGAACCTTCTATGGCCTCATGCTTGCTGGTATATGATCCCTCAAAGTATAGCAACAATGACCATACATCCCGCTTTAAACCAGTTAATTGTGAGCCAAATTCGCCCATGATGTTGCCTTTTTTTGTTTTTTCTCGGTTTTTAACAGAGCCAGATGACCCAGTGCTGGGAAGCTGAGGTCACTTGCATCAAGGGAGCTGCGATTCCTGACTACTCCTCATGCCTCTCACCATGTCCGGGACACCTGGCGGTAAAACCTGGTGGATGCCTTCCAGGAAAACGTGTGTCATGCATATGCATCCTTTTAATACTGGAGAGAAACTGTGGGTTTGCCAACATGTTTGTAGATGAAACATGCTGAAACTACAGTTTCTGCTGATTCAGTTGTTTACTCTTGTAGGACAACATCCAAAATAGACACCATTGTTTGTCAAACTTCACCTTCTACCCAAGACGAGCATCCATGGTGCTGCTATTGTGTTTACTTAAATTCACCCCAACATCAGCCCCTTTTCTAGTCCCATGGATGGTGTGAGTATCATTGCATCATCCCAGCTGCAGCTCAGTTTTACCAATTGATCCCTTTTTTTGTTCCCATTCTTTATGGATAACCCATCCACGTTTGTATGTGCAACATGTTTGTTGGATCATCTCCCTGCGGGTTTGATCATTTTCTAGGTCATGTATCCCAACAGATTCAAACATGTGCAGATATGCACGTGATATATATATATATATATATTATACTTTTGTATATATTCATAATTATATGTATATAATTATATATATATATACATTTATAGACATATCAACATATCCTTAGATCTCCCACAGAGAATTCTTGGTAGAACTTCCCAATCACTTGGTGGCAGGAAGGGCCACGCCTAGAGAATTCGGCCCACGTAGCTTGGGGATATCCCATGAATCTGTTGCTTGGATGCCCAAGTAGTGTTCAAACCGCATACCATGACATAAATCATATTTTTCAATCATTACGCATCACCATTTTTTTGCGGATTAGATAACCATTGACCATCATCTTGGGAAAACAAACAAAACACACCAAAGTGTTACTTTTTTTCCATTAGATCCTGATTGTAGACCACTTACATACCTCGTTGCATCATTTGAGCAGTGTTCAAAACCCCAGTTGTTTGATGATGAATGATGAGGTATTATATGTGTATATATTGTGCACATATAAAACTATAATAAGCGAAATACTTATGTTCCTCTATATGCTATATATATATAAATGTACCTATACATATATATATATATACACAGTATAGCGATGATATCCCATTTGTTAAGCCCATGGCATCATCGCATGGCCAGGTTTTGTTGGCACCACCACGTCCCTGGTTTTGGGCGTGGACAGCGAAAGCTTCAGCGTCAGCAGCACCGCTGTCATCGCTCATGGCGCCACGGGCACCGAGAGCCGGGGAAGCCCAGGGGGGGAGAAGGATGGGAATAACATGGGAATAAAATTGATGTAAATCTCAATAGATAATTGGAAAGATGTAGAAAATTGGCTACAAAATGCTACGACATGGCTTCTATAAAGGAATTCAATTGGATTTGTAAAGGGTTGATAATGGGTTTAGAGTGGGTTTATATCCTCATAGAACCTGCAAGTGGATATGTACCCCCAAACACTGCGCCAGTTTCCAACTGGGTCAGAAGCCCCAGTGCCAGCTGGTTCCTGCACTGAAACGGTTTGTTGTTCTGGATGTTTATTGAAAACATATGAAGATTATATAGTTATATATATATATATACAGTTATATATACACATATATATATACACATATATTGCCAATAGGATCTTGGCCCATTCCAATTCCCTGACTTGGTCGAAGGGAACATACGCAGGCAATCCCTACATTTGGGGCGCAAAAACCAGTGTTTCCGATGAAGATTTTCCCTTAAACCAACCCACTGACATCATCCCATCCCCATTTTAGATACTTGAATCCCTATTTTTGTTGGTTAGATCATCATTTTTGTTGGTTAATTCACAGTTTCCCAAGGTGAACTCCCCATGTGTTTCGCAGCTGTCTGACCCAGTTACAGCTGCCGCATGTGCCCAGGTTGTGCCATCGCCCATGAGGGCTTCGAAGGTAACATCGCTCCTCGGTGTGATGTGGAGAATGGGTGGCTTTTAAGGAGACGCAGAAAGAAGAATGGCTTTGGGTTGTTTCATGAACATAAGATGAGGTAAGAAGATATGTAAAATTGTCTATATACTACCAGATTTTATCTACTTCAGGATGTCTATACGTAAATGTATGTATATCGACCTCTGACACATATTTCTACAAGTCTGTTCAAGTGTGCGATATGTATATGATATATCATATAAGTAATACTATGACAACATCATGATCCTTTGAGAGCAAATACTTAAGTGCAGTTTGGTCCTCAAAGCATAACCAGTCCTTTCGTGTGATAGGTCACAATGTGTTTGTCCACCAGGTTCTTACATGGGTTTGATCCAATATAGCCACATGGGCTGTCTGAAAAACAGGGGATCCCGCAAGTCATCTAGAATCCACTGCTTCAAGACTTCATTCTTACTGTCCAAACGGCCATAACTAGGGGATACTTGGGGTATGTAGCAATCCCATAAAGGACAAAAAACAAAATCCTACTAAAGATAGTGATGAATATATATATATATATATTCTATCTTGAGACTTACTGTCCATCCTCGAGCAAAATGCCCCCCGGTCTCCCCGGAGATCCTCCGCTGCCCCGAGGTGTTGTCCTGCGATGCTGGCGCACTTTCCATGGACTCCAACAGCTGTGTTGAAAAGCCATGCGTGCAGGTGCGGAAGATCCTGTGGTTCAGCTGCTGAATGGTGGCTTCTTTATGACTTCTTTTACCAGCAAAAATGGAGAATAATCTATTGATATATCTATTGATGGTGATATAATGATGATATATACCCTCTGGTAAACGTTTACATAACTATGGGAAATCACCATTTTGAATGGGAAACTCCCACGATTTCGACTAGGCCATTTTCTATGTCGCAAACCGTTTAATGACCAGAGGGTATCTGTTATAAATTTGAAGAATTCCCACCAGTTGTTGACATTTCCATTATCTCCCACTTGGGATGAAGTGCGTTCTGCTGGGTGGGTCTAAGCTTCATTGTAGTATTGGTTAGCCATGGACTGATTTGGGTAGTTACGGCGCAATGGGTCCAAGGGTCCAAGATCCATTGGACTCCGAGATGTAGCTAAGCTGGTTGCCAGGTTGAAGCCTCCTGAAAGATTACACTTTAGCCTCCAGAAAATGAAAGCAGATATGTTTTGATAGATACTTGGGAAAAATATAGAACACAAATGGTTTCCTTACAGAAATTAAATGCAAATGGTGGGTGTTCGGGGATTTCTGGATAGTTTGTATTTTTGTGGGGGCTGTGATTATTTACCTTTCTCGCAAAATCGCTGTCCATTTGAATTACACCAAATGGATGGCAATCAATGATGATTTTCAAGGGGAATCCTCCCAAACACTGCCTGATATACTTACAATTGGATAAGTTGAAGGGAAATTTGACAGGACACCCGAGTATCTTCACCATCAGATGTCGACGTCAACCACGGCGCAAGGATCGTGCTGGATGCTCAAGTATATACACTATGGGTACAACAAAGTCTTGGAGTAAATACTCGTTTGATGGATCAATTTGAATTCAATTTCATGATTTAGGGATATTTAGGGTCTAGGAGTATTGAAGTCGTATTTTGTTGGCTTAAAGATACGACCATTCCTGTAGCCTGTTTGGGGTGACAATCGCGGCGACAGAACTTGACCTACTCGGTGACCTTGGGCAAATTCGCCAAGACTCTTCAATTGGATTCGCAGGCGTGGGGATGGCTTCTGGAGAGATCATCTGAAACTACAGGCCATGTAATTGGCCCATGGCCCTTAAGAGTTAGAAATGGGATTATGATGATATATATATATATATAACCCTACTTTTGGGAGTTATACTCCCATTTCTAACTGTTAAGAGCCATAGCTGTAGAAAAGTGATACGGAGCCAACTTAGGAAGTGAGTGTTAGGAACCCATGGTTAGTCCAGCAGTTTATATATGGTGTGTATATATATATATATACATCTATCTGGGTAAATTATAACGCCTGCTTAGGTGTACTTCCACTCAGGCCCTGCAATTCCTTCAAGTAGCTGCCATCAGTCAGGGTATCCCTCATGCCTGTAAGGGACCTGCAGCATGCCTGAAGTACTATATGGGACGCCTGGGGTGGTCNGCAATTCCTTCAAGTAGCTGCCATCAGTCAGGGTATCCCTCATGCCTGTAAGGGACCTGCAGCATGCCTGAAGTACTATATGGGACGCCTGGGGTGGTCCGTTGACCGACAGGGCAATGTTCATACAGATGCTTTCTTGTCACACCATATCACACACACCAGTGCACAAACATGGAAGCGGCTGCTGCGTACAGCATGGCTACAAGACTTGTTAGGACGGTTCACTGATCGTAAAGCCTTAANACCATATCACACACACCAGTGCACAAACATGGAAGCGGCTGCTGCGTACAGCATGGCTACAAGACTTGTTAGGACGGTTCACTGATCGTAAAGCCTTAAGAGGTTTGCCTCCCATCAACCAGGTGGACACAGTGGCGGTGCTCCGTAAATTCCCAGTAGGTGATCAAAAAGCTTTGCTCAGTGAAATTGGAGCTGCCTACCAGACTGCCACACAGCAGGCGGTTTGGGATCCTGACATTAACCCCAATTGCCCTGCTTGTTCTCAGCCAGACACGCGATACCATAGGGTATTTGAATGCAGCCTTCTTGCAGATGTTAGACAACCTTTTGTAGATACTCTCCAGTGGTTGCAAGACTTTGGAGCGGAATGGCATGAGCTCCCTGTCATCCACACAGATTTGTCCTCCTCTTGGNTTTGTCTGCCATACAAACCTGTCAGAGTGCTGCGGCAGCTGCAGATTTTGTGAGTGTGGAAGATGTGGACATCGTTTTTCGTTTGTGGCAGGTTATTCACGTAGGTCATCGCAGTTTTCTCAAAGTCAAGGCTCATTCTGAGCTTGACCAGAACGTGTCCTGGCTTACTCTTTATGACCGCCCCGGCAATAAGAAGGCGAATGATGCAGCCATTACGGCTAATCGTATGCTACAGATGCCACTGGTGAACGATATTCAACACCAACATGCGGAGTTGCAACTGCAGAAGTATCATTTGGAGCGTTTGTATAAGTTTTTTCTGGCCACACGGAAACGACATGCTGAACTTAGTTAGGGCCATTGCCAAGACCGAAAACCAAGGCAAGGTGCCTGATAACAAAGGTCCTTCACGGTATGACATTATGCAGGAAATGGCTGGGTACTCTGTAACCAGTTGTTGGGTCCAACAGCCGAGCCAAATGATGCGGCTCAGAGCTTGCACATGGGGCTACACCATTGCTCAGCGCCTTTTGCAATGGACTCGG
>BGPT01001868.1:105791-123507 GCA_003297045.1 Symbiodinium sp. clade C Y103
AAGAAGTAAGAACCTGGCACAAACTCCGACAACGTCCGTTGTCTTTCCCATCGTCGTCGGCTTGATGGACTTTAATTAATTTGAGTTGAGTTCCACCCACAGGTGATGGAACAGGGCAAAGGCCTGAGCTTCGATCATTAGGCTTGGGACCTTCCGATGAGCGGAAAAGGTAAATTATAACGACCTCACTGTGACCTCACTGGAATATATGGTTAGTATAGGGGAATCATCCCCAAATGGCCTTAATTCAAATTAGTGAATTATTANTCACTGTGACCTCACTGGAATATATGGTTAGTATAGGGGAATCATCCCCAAATGGCCTTAATTCAAATTAGTGAATTATTATAATTTACCCAGATATATGTCCAAACACCCATTGTTTCAATCATGAAACATCCCCATGATTGGTGTGTTTGCAAATGAGGTATGCCTCCAATTTATGTCGGAAAACTGATGATAACCCATGGGATTCGGAGGGGTTCCCTTCAATTTTCAGACAAATACGTATAGTCTTCACGATCAGATGCTGTTTGGTTGACACCAGCTCCCTTTCCCTTTGGTAATCAGACGTGGCTGGCTGGGAAATCCTCTACTAATGGTGTTTGAATGGGAAAATCATTTAAATGCAGGACTTTCCAGCAAGCCATGTTTGATTACCAGAGGGTAATTGATAATTGTTGGTCCATCCCGCAATGCTTATCCATTCGTTGAAATCTTCTTCACTTGGTGGTTCATGTCTATCATGTTCCATCCAAAGTCATGAAGTGACGATGCTAAAAGAATCTAAAAGACAAGAATGTATTCGGGGCGGCTTAACCCACCAACCAGTTGTTGATATCAAGCACTTTGGCTTTGATGGTGTATATGAATGATAATATACATATACACATATACATATACAATCATACATATACAGAATTGTACATATATACATAGATACACATGGCTTAACATATCCCTGTAATTCTGAACAAATATAAGTAGTTTTTGTTGGTTAAAACCCCATTCAACTATACATGTACATACATATCCCGAATCAAGCACTTCTTGTCACCTATGGTTCTTGGTTAGGATTTGGGCAAGCGTTTTAGGGTAGTGAAGTGTTTAACAAACTAGCCGGATTCAGCCATACATACCTTATATGGCTATATACGGCTATGAGTCAAAACCCTGGGACCCCAAGTACCCCTGAAACAGTAGCTGATTAATGGATGTGTATTCCCCCAAATATGACAATAACAGGTTTTGACCGATCCCCCATGGAAATCCCTCAAAAATCTGGGTTCTCATGGGGAAATCATCGAACTAAATGGGAGATGTTCCATCGCCACGTTTGATTACCAGAGGGTATTATATATATATATGTATGTATGTATGTTATGTTATGTTATGTAATGTAATGTAATGTTATGTTATGTTATGTTATGTTATGTTATGTTATGTATGTATGTCTATAAAATCTAATAATCATACAAATGTGTATAAACATAGATATAGAGGAGAATAGAGGAGATATAATTTAAAAGCACATTACATGACCTAGACATTAATAATTATAGATATTTACACATCCCCATAATTCTAAAATTGTGTTGGTTAACCTATTCAAATATGAAGATATTTGAGACTATTAGATATAATTTGTTGTATCAAATCACCCAGTTCTTATTGCTTTCTCAGGAGATTTGCCCACACCTGGCCCCCTTGCTGCGACACGGCGACTGGCGCGTTCGCAAATCGGCCACAGAGCAATTGGGACGGATGAGTGGCGCTGGGCGATCCGCAGCTTTGGGCGGCTGGGCTACCAGTTGAGCTCTACCCATACAGGCTGGTGCCGTATAAATTGGGATAGGATCCCTATATTTATAACATTTATAGTGGTAAAATCTACTCGTTTATAACTGGAACTGCATTTCCAAGTAGTTAGCTAAGTTGGTGAACACAACTGCAATAAAGTAACGATTGGGTTTATGGGGGCTATATTTACAGTCAACAGGGATTATAGACCAACTTATTTTCAAGGGGTACCACCCTGTAGCTGTTTATCCTAGCCAATATATATATATATATGTGTATACAATGGGGATGTTTATGGTTCATAAATCCGGGATACCTATCAGCTCCCAGTACAATGGGATGCGTTTCATGTGTTTTTTTTTTTTGTAAATTCACTCATATGGTGATTTCTTATTTTCAGGGCACCCCAAAATTATCCACAGTTGGTCATCGCGACCCCACCACGACATTTCAGGGTGGTGAATTATACTGTAGCAATTTGTCCAGGTTAAATAAAAATCAATATGTATATATATATATATATGTATATACATTGTATGTGTACATATATGTATATTATATATATGGGATAAAAACTTGTTTGGTTAACTATTTAACTATTGTAAATTGCTTTGTTATTTTCTGTATGTATTTATATATAACTATTATACTATTAGGGGATAACCAAGTTCTTGAGGACCCAAAGACGCAGGATGCCTGGTTTCATCGTAGCTTTGGATTACATCGATTTGAAAAATATGTGAAACCATACATGGTGGTTACCCTCTGGTGAACTAACAGTTTGCTATTGAAAATGGCCATAGAAATAGTGGATTTTCCTATGAAAAATGACCATTTTCAATAGCAAACTGTTAGTTTACCAGAGGGTACAAGCAGTAGATGGATTTTTGAGTTGATGGAATTACGAATCATCTCAAAAAATCACTGGCCATCTCAGGTTCTTTTTTTTGGAGGGTCGCAGCATATAGGATGGCCTAAATGAAACTTCCAAGGGAATCTCCAAAAAATCGCCTTATCGCCTGTTTGAGTCGCCCATTTTTCCGTTTGACAAGAATTTGGCCGCCAAACGCTGAGTGGGTCTCTCTACGGATTTGTTTTTTGAGCAACAATGAGTATGTACTGGGGATAATCAAAATGGGGTATCAAACTGAAAGATAATGGGTATGCCTCAACCAGACTCTATACATTGGATTGTGTTGTGAACTTGTTTGTGTTCCGGAATGTAATATTGCAACGGAGAACCACCATTTCAAAAAGGAACATCATCTGCCTATAGGTGACTTTCCGTTGCTACTCGTACTGGATTGTAATATCATTCACTACCTGAGCAGTGGAACTCAAACCTATTGGAAAAAATGGAAATCGATAAAAAACCAAATACATCACGCCTGGCTGCGCGGAATGGTGTTTAACCATCCCCAACAAATAGACAACTTGGACATGATCCTGGTAAAACACTTGATTGGGAGACCCCCCCCACTGGCATGTACAGTGCAAGGGTTTGGGCTTTTTTCGGCTCTTACTTTACCTGGTGGGTCAGTCGACCCCTGATCTGTGGTTGTATGCGTGGGAAGTGGTTTTAGCCATCAAAAGTATGAACATTTCGTTGATGAATGATTGTTGGTTGATGAGTTTGGTAGGGGAGTACTAATCTACCGGTCTTTTTGGGGATTATACCACAATGAGAACCCCGATCAAGAAACCAATTTCTTGAAGAGATGAATCGAAAGCCGCTTCTCCACTGGTCAGTGTTCTGAGGTGCCTTAGAAGCGTATGATCCCTGGAAAGAGACGAAGGACGACGTGATGAAGGTCGACCATGAACGAGTCAGGAAGCGATTGCAACCCTCGAATACTACCCTCGATGTATTGAAAAAAGTGATAGCCATGGTGTAATTTCTAGATACCCTTCGGTAATCAAACATGGCCAGCTGGAAAATGTTCCGACAAATGAGGTTTTAATTGGAATGTCATCTACAGGTGGGGAATTCTCCATTAACATGTTTGATTACCCAAGGGGAATGGCGAAAGGAACCTTGACCCCTGAATGACGTGATTGCATGTTGAAAGATAGATGATAAGCATGGTGATCGAATTTCAAGCTTCCTGGAACAACTTCGAAAATGTGCGTTGGCTCAGCCACTCATCAAAATCGCAATCAAGTGATTCGCAGATTCCCGCCAAACTGGGAGATCCCTTGAATTGAAGAATCGTGGGGCAAAAAACTAATCAGAATCGTCGGGCAAAGATCTGATCCGAAACCTCAAGCATACCAAGGCATACCGTAAACCTTCTTTAACCATAAACTCAGGATTTTGTCTCACTCCTGGGCAGACCTTGAAGTAGAAGATTTGAATAGATTTGAGGGGTCCATATTCTTGGATCACAACTTACGTCTTAGGTTAAAATAGAGCAGGGCCAGTTCACCTGTTTTGGCGGTTTGAAGGGTGTACTTAATGTGTTGCAAAGTGGTGGGCGAAACTTAAGATTTGGTGAAACTTGCAGTTTGATCAAAGCTCAGTGACACAGAAATCAACAAAAATGTTTGTGCGGGGGGGGAAGCCCATGTTTAGGTTAAACCATGTTAAACCGTCATTTTTGGACACGCCATTTTAGACATGTTTAAAGAAACAGTCTTTTTTGTATCCCTTGGTGGGTCCCGGGGTCACGAACGATTGGATTGGATTCGACTAGAGGATTGGATATTGCATGTTTGAATGGGGATTCTATTAATTAAGACTACTATTGTAGTACGGTACGTGTTAAAATGATTCTGAATATCCAAGATGATTGTATGGGATTTCATTCTACTTCTATTGTAGTCCTCATATAATGTTCATCTTCGGATCATCCCCATCTATTTCTGGTCCGAAAAGCTTCCGGAGGGTCGTCTGCAACTTCGGACGTTTAGATCAACTTGGTTTTGATTTCAATGATTGCCGTCAGCATCCACCAGATAATTCGGGTTTCAGATTACTTCTGGGTATTTCAGACATGGCCTTCCCCTCGTACCTAGGGATGGGTCGAAACTCATCATTTTTCCGTATGTTCAGTGGCCATTTCAGGAACCTAAACTGGAGGGCACCTACCATGGTAAGGGTTATGTAAAGGGATATTGATATACCCCCTGAAATGGCCATGGATATATAATATACATGTGGGGATCGACATTCATAACTATCACAAACCATGCTGCTGATCATGTTTTGATCCATTGCATTTATTTGGATATACCAAAGATGCTTTAAGATTGTTCCGTCGTTTTTTTGTTAATACTGTCATTTAAAGGACTGGGAATCTGTTGTGTTACTTAGTCTTAAGCAATCGCAAGTAGATTGCGCTAGACCATGTAGGAAAATATGACACGCTACAGTACCCCAAATCCATGTCTGTCAGATATATTGGGTCTTCAAGAAAATCAGATAAATCCAGAAAAAATACAGCAATAGTTTGCAGGAATATCTGCACAATCTGCAGGAAAACACCAGAATTACTTGGGTATAAAGCCAGGCTTTCCTCTAGATGTTCCCCTAAATCAATCCCTTGAAACCCAATTGTTAGGTTGTCTTCGTTTTTGCAGGTACTAGTAAATCTCATCAAAGTCCCATGATTGCTGGTAATATGTGACCAGTTGTCCGTTGAATCCCTACGGCCCCCAGTTTTCCTATTTGTTCTTCACAAAGTGGTGCCTTATTGCAGAGGCCCGGGAACGTGCACTGAAGCATCTGAGAAGTGAGGCATCGAGTTCGAGTCCGGAGCTGGAAAAAATGACATCTCGATAGTGTCTCAAGTTTTTTCCTAGCTTCATTTTCATGACTTCAACTTTCAGTTTTTTGGGGACATCTTCCATGAAAGCTTCGTTTTCATATCTTCGCTGTTCAGTTTTTGAAGGATGTCTCGCACGAAAGCTTCGTTTTTACATCTTCAACTTTCACTTTTTGAGGGATGTCTCGCACGAAAGCTTCGTTTTCATAATATCTTCGCTGTTCAGTTTTTGAAGGACGTCTCGCACGAGAGCTTCATTTTCACATCTTCAACTTTCATTTTTTGAGGACCGTCTCGCACGAAAGCTTCTTTATCAACTGGATGCCTCGCACGAAAGCTTCGGTTTCACATGTTCAAGTTGCAGTTTTCTCGTTTTTGGCGGCTTCTGTCCAGCCAACATACTTCTTTTTGGCTCCTGCAACCTGGTGCTTGCAAATTGCATTGGGGTGGCTGCACCAAAGTTGCGACAATGATTTTTTGATTGATTTTAGTATTTTTGGTGCTTGCCATTTTCCTTTCAAATTTGCTCTTCAAAATTGTACTTTTTGCATATTTGGCGCCGAGATCCATCCAGTTTTGGAGCAGGTTTAGGGCCAGAGAAGAGGTGGCCGAGAAAAGCTGAGATCAGCTGAGAAGGTGGGAGAATGGAGTGCAAGATGTGAGAAAGGGAGAGAAGAGATGAGAAGACATGAGACGTGCTGGCATGAGCTGCGACGAGCTGCGACGAGCTGCGACGAGTTGAGAAGTTGAGATGAGATGGGATGAGTTGAGACGGCCTGACATGCGAAGAGGCATGAAGAGCTGAAAAGAATTTGGGTTGAGATGAATTGCCTAGAATAAAGAAATTGAGAAAAATTGAAAAAAATAAAGATTAAAAAATAAAATAGAAATATTACGAGAAGAAAAAAATACTACTTAATTAAATACAAAAAATAATTTTAAAAACATAATATAATAATAATATATTTCAAAATATATATATCTTATTAAACATATATTTATTTTATAAATAATATTTATTGATTTAAAAAAATATATAAAAAATGAAAATGAAATAAATAATATTTAATTGAAAAAAAAATATATATATATATATATATAAATTGGGAAATTATTTTGAATACGAAATAATTTGTGGCTAATTATTTTAAATAGAATAATTGATAAAAAATTAATTGGTAGGAATAATTATTTATATTAATATATTTAAGAAAAATAAAAATAGATAATTAAAAATATATGGGTATAATTTTGATTGATAATAAATATATATTATTAAATTTATATATATATAATATAATATATTATTTAAATGAATGAATATATACATAATATAGAAATTTATATATAATATATATAAATATTTATAATTTTTGAATAATTAAAAAAAAAATATATGGTTTTTATATTTTTTTTATATTTTTATTTATATTTATATATTTGGAAAAAAAAAAAAAATATTTTAATTATATAAAAAACCTATATTTGAAATTTTAATTAATATATTTATATATATTTATTTAGAAAATAAATAAATTGAATATTAAAAAAAAAATATTAATATACAAATATTTTGAAAAATTATATATATAATTGAATATATCTAAATATTGATATTTATTTTTGAATATTTATATATTTAAAAAAAAATGAAAAACATAATTGGATATTTTTTTTTAAATATATTTTTGTAATTTTAGAAGATAGATATCTTAAATAAATTTAAATATTTTATGCATTTGGGGGGCCCTGGCTGAGAACCATGCCTCTTAACCTAAAATTATATTTAAATAATCTCGATATATATTAATCTGTGAATTTTATTTATTACTTATTTTTATATTAATGCATGTTTTCATCCTCCTATCTATTATAAAAAATTTCGAGATGATATGGCAATGCCACGGATGACAATCCTTATTCTTATTTATTGCATTTTTTTTTTTAATAAGATAAATTTAATTATTTCAACCCTTGGAATTCCAACCCTGGGACACATGGATATTGAATTTCAGAATATGTATATATTTCATCTTCGATATCATTTCGATCTTTTTTGAGGTAGGTAGTTTGTATACTGGATTTTTATCCAATGATCATCTCAAAAAATTTTGAAAATCGCGGCTAAATTTTGGGTTGGATCCTCAAATTTTAGGTCTCTTCAAATATCAATTTAAAAATTAATTCCATTTTTATTGGGGTCAAATTATGGGATTATATCCAGGTGTGCTGGCTGAAATCCCATGATGGAATCCTAAAGATCATTATATATGGAAATGAATATCTATTTTTATTTTTGGGCATTCAGGAAATCTAAATATTTTCAAAAAAAAAATATATATTGAATATATTTTAGAAGATAAATAAAATATAGTTTTATTTTTATTTTATATGAACGACGGCTTTTATTTGATTAAATGGAAAGTAGTATTGCGGCGTACCCCGGTTTGTTAAAAATATCATAATTAGGCTATAAAACGAGGTAGGAACACCCCGAGAACGAGGTAGGTATCGCATATAAAGCATTTAACGATTAAAAACAAGTGTGTCGTTGGAAAACGAGGTCAGACCCCAAAAAACGCTACAGGACTGGAGAACGAGATAGGAACACCCCGTCAATTGCGTTATGTACCAAATAATTGCCGCTGCTCATATATCTAAATAATTTCAAAAAATAAATATATAGAATATATATTAATTATATATTTTTAAGAATTATTATTATGAAAATTTAATGATGAAATTTCTTCTTATGAATATTGATATCAAATATAATGAATATAATTAAAAATTTATTATTATTTATGTATTATTTTTTTTATAAATTAATAATAATATTACCCAGAGGATCCAATGTCATCATGAGATGACTACATTCAGCTCCGTAGCAAATAATTGCAACAAATACCCTAAAATTACCTACGTACCCAAAAATCAAGTACATCCAAAACATCGAGATGTTCGAGAAACAGCCAACTCATATTCGAGAAATCTCATTGTGGGAATGGACCCTGATCCCAATCAGCTGGTGCATCAATCTTCTCCCAAACCAAATCATTTTTTGTTCCAGCGGGCTCAGTGACGAACGTAATGTGAGAGGCGTAACAAATATCTCATGAGAACCCTCGGTTCTAACAGCTTCCTGTGACAACGCTTCGCAATCCCCTTCACAGCACCAATCTGATCCTCATCCAAATATGTATGGTAAGCTCTTGGGTTAATAAGCTCCGTTTTGCATTCAGTAAGCATCTCAATCAGAACCTGGGTTGAGCTTCAAAAAAAGTACAGAACAAGAAATTTTAGCAACCAATTTAAAATTTCCAGGGAAAGCGATGCCAAAACTTCAAGCTCGCACTTGCAAATGAGGCTCATGCCACTTTGGCTTGATCGGGTAAAGCAGAATTTGATTGGAAGCACAATGGTCTGTCAGTACTTGATAAATATCCAGAAACCTGTCGCTAGATTGGCAGGACGGTTCATGCGACCAAGATCAAACAGCTTTGTGGGGAGAGGGGACCATAGAAACATAAAACCAACATGCCAACAAAACATGTCAAAGTTGATGGCTATAATGAACCAGAAGCTCCCAGCCAAGAGAATGAATATGGTCAGCTTGATCTTGATTCAACAAATGCGGGTACCGTTCGACCATGAGCATGAGCTCCTGGCTGATGGTGTCAACCCTCTGAAAAAATGTACTTGGTTTTATGGCCATAACATTTTCAAGGGGAGGAACATGTTTCAAACCATCAGCTGGGCTCTGCGAGCTTTGCTGTTGCCGCTGCTGCCAACGCCAGCTGCGGGGACCGCTCTGCATCTGTGACTTGTTTACACACATCTTGCAGAGCAACCGACAAGAAGGCTGTAATGACCCTTGAAGTCCATGCTTTTAGCCTAAGCTCCGGGTACTCTCCGGCGGACACGATAATCAACGCACTTGGGATGTGTGGTTGGTAGTGCCTCAAGGGTGGTCAAGATTCATTGATGGTTCCAAGTCACCATATTGTTTTTGGTGGTTTAAAACAAGTCCTGCCTGATTTTGGTCATCGCGCACCAAGAGTTCAGACGACGGGTAAAAACATGTAGATGCTCAGAAAGTGTTGCAGCAGGATCTCCAAGATATCCGTACTTGATGAATTCGTAGATGCCCGATGCATTCACAAACTGACATATTCCAAGGTGAACTGAGTGCATCCAACAAAATCGAACCATTTGGGGACGGAATCCTGCAATACATGCCAGCGGGCAAACTGGCCGACCAACACACTGGGTGAAGAACTGCGAGTCACTGAAGCGAGGAAGATTTTCGAAATTCCTGAAATCAATATACCTGAGGCAGTTTAGGGGATCGTTCAAAAAAGTCTTTCGGGGTGAGCTCTGCTGTAATTGTTAAACTATATATATTTATACATACCTTATTATATATATAAATGTTTTTTGCCACCCCTCTCCACCAAAAAAAATACAATATTACAACATCAATCAACTGAATCCAAATGATGGGTACTGAAATCTTCCAGGCAGTTTGGACGCTCTGCATTTGTGGCAAATGGCATTGGACTTATAATATTTCTTCATCAGCCAAATTTCAGCATGCCATTTCCTTGAAGAGTTTGCCAACATGTCCCAGTTCCCCCAATTCATATTGCCTGCTCAGATATAGATTAGAAACATACGACTAAAATTTATATACTTAATGGCCCAATGTCCAGTCGCCACGGTATTCGGTTACTGCCCATTTGTCAGCCATGGGAGTCCCAGCTCTACGCATGGCTTTGGGGTCAGTCAACTGATGCCCATTCACGTCAGTAGAAGGCCACACTCCTCCAAACGCAACCTGGGCTGGACTGGCCAACCAAGGTGAAGATAATGATTGGCATGGGCACTACATGTGCATCGGTCCGGTGACCCAACATCAAAATCTATTGGATTAAGAGAAGCTTCGTTGAGGCTCCAAGCGACAATGCGCAAAATCGGGTTTATAGTTCTAGGCCCCAAACTTACTTCATGACGCAGCACGAAGAAGGGGAACCTACAAAGGTCCAAACCTTGTTCGGGATCAAAGCCGCACTGAAAAAGTTCAAAATAGTGTGGGCCAAGACTACCCCAAAATCAGCTATATATATAATATGCCTACAATATAGAACCAAGAAAAACGATGCTTCACTTAATTGTAGTAGCGTTCAACACGTTGCAGGATATAGTTGAGCTGCAGGATGAGTATTTTTCGACCAGCGAGTGTGTAGCGAGCATCGTCGCCAGATAACCCCAAAGGTTGGTGCCACCGAGAATTAGGGTTTTGATCATGTACGTCAAGTGCTGGATGATGGCCAACATGTGCCCTATAGTGGGACCAAAATCGGTTTCGTTCAGCTTCAACAACGTGAATTTTGTTGAGGGCCTCAACATGCATGCCATCTCACACCAAATACCTTTAAATAATTTGGGGTTAATGCAAATACTTTCACCTTGGCGACAAGAACAAACAATTACTTATATGCATGCGAGGGTCTGACAAAAAATTCACGAGCTCATGGGGCATAATCAGGGGCACCTTCATTTTCTCAGTTTTGTTTTTTGGATCTGACATATCCCGGACATCAATCTCCACAAAATGGATGTCCTAAGTGGTAGAAACTCTGCAGAGTTGGTGACGACCCCAACCCAGAAGTCATGACACTTCATCTTGTAAAGTATAAATCTTCCTGTAATGTTTATAATTTAATTTAATTTATGTAATACAACCAATCCACAACCGAATTCATTTTCTGTTTTTTATCCATCTATATTTCTATTTATCTCTTTCTTTGACATAAAAATATTGAAGTCAACTTTCCTTCCTTATGGCCTAGTCATTAGTGGGCTCAAGGGATACAAAATAAGTTTCAAACAAATCTAAGTAAATATCCTCGTGGTGGATTGAAGGGGGCATCGTAGAAAGTAAAACCAAGAAGATCAGACAAATTCTTAAATCTGTGGTGGATTTAGGGAACCTTGACCATCATTGTTTTATGTACTTCTAAATTCCATGACAGAAGGATTACCAACCAATAAAACATATATTTTTTCTCAGTGGTGGATTGAGGGGGCCATCTCGTTGCAGAACTCTGCCCAAAATCTATATAGATAATTATCTTTGTGATGGATTCAGATGATAATTCCATGGCATGGCCATGTCAAATTCATACGGTCAAAAACTGTGAACATCTATGTGGTGGATTGAGGGTATCATCCTTTCCAAGAATTGTTCAACTAAAGATCCATATGTGTATATATATATATATACGCCCAGGGGATCATCCCATCAAGGAATTACAACTCCAAAACCACGTTACATATCCCTACAATGCAATGACATGGCCATCCCCAAAAAAGCCAGAGCAAAACATATCCCAATGTTCCTGGGGTCAGGCGAACATACATATTAATAGACAGGGATCAACTGGTAATTGAAGAATCCTGAAAAGGTCTCGTTCAGCATTATTGGGATAGCGGCCGTGAGACCCAATACCAGCCAGCTTCTTGGTAAGCTCGGAGCAATGGCCACGGCTTTCCTCAGATTGCACCGTACAAGAGGCTCAATTGGGATTCCAAGATTGGCACAGGAAACACTTCTGTGCTGATCGGGACCGCCAACAACTAGTTGAAGGAACATCGGCCGAACCTGTTGGTGTTTCCAACCAAGACAGTGGTCAAGAATTTCCTTGAAGATCTCTTTTGTTTCCAATACTTCAATGAGGGGCTCATGGCAAGAACAATCCACTGCTGAAGCAGGTGAACTGGTCTTTGAATCTCGAAATCGACCCAAATCGCCAAAACAGTTTTTGCGGTGGTTAAATTTGTAGATTTGTATCTTTATGTGTTGTTCTTTTGAAATTATAGTAGCCCCACTTAGTGGCCAAATTTCTTTCATTGCTGCTTCAGCAGCTTTTTGCAAATCAGCACATGAGGAGGCCTAGGCTGACAGTGCCTTGACCTAAGCCTTGAAATCAATATTATTAGTAAGGTGACCCTGCTATATGTGGGAAGAACATCGAGGAAATAGTTGATCATCTTGAATCCTCACAAAAGGTTTCCTAACATGTTCCCAAAAGAATCACCTTCATGAACCCTGCAGTGGATCCAAGCGGCCCCTCGGCCGAGCGTTGATATCAGGTGCTCTGCAAGCGCAACATCTGCGAGGGGAAGGCGAACAAGAGAGTTGGGACAATGTTAGCATATAGGGTCCCTGGAGTTATCAAAATAATCTACTGAAAGCTGACCGACGGTTTGTATATGGGTATGTTTCAAAATGAGGTGACCTTTTTGGTTTCAAAAAGGTACCTTAAATAAGAGGTATTTTCAGTGGTTTTAAAATACCTTCTCTTTTTGAAACAAAAAAGGCAACCTCATTTTGAAACATATTCATGATTCCATTTTCAAGTAGACTTGTCACCAAGCACAAGCATCTCTTTGTTTGTCAGCATCGAGGGTCCCCGGGAAACTGGGCCAGCCATCAGAAAAACAAGTTGTTTGGTGATTTTTCTCAACTCCAAAGATGTCCAAAGGATTTTCAACATTTGGCACCCCAGCCATCCAGGATCTACCATCATAGGACACGGAATTGGGATGGTCATTTCCATCATCGAAGATCTAGAAGTCTCGCAACAGTCTAAATGCGCACGCTATGTCTAGCCAGCTTGTTGCATCCTGGCGTTTGGCAAACCCAGCAAAAAATACAAAAAACATTATTGAAGAGAACAGCTGTTGACACCTATAATACTATATATTATAGTGTGTTTTGTTCTTGCCTTTCCCCAGGATGACTCCCCAGTAGCTAGGCACAAGCTCTAAGCACAAGTAATGGTGTTGGCACTTTCCAAAAAAAAAAGGCCTTTGGCCACTCCGTCAGGGCTCGGGTTTTGCTGCAGCTTTGGCTTTGCCTTTTGCAGCCTTCGGCTTGCCCTGCGCCTCAAGTCCCTTGACCGTCTTGGACGCGGCCTTGTAATTTGAGATCGCACGGACAAGGGTTTGGGTGTTCGCAGTCAGATCTGTATCGTCACCTCCCCTGGCAACGCATGCCTGAGGAAAACAAAAAAATGCAAAGCGGTCGGTTTATTCAAAATAAAGAAGAACGCATTTCTAACAGTGATCAAAACTCTATGATCAATTGACTAGATTTTTGATGGTTGCCCTACACAGTTGTGTGTTTTGGAAGGATTACATGTGGGTCATTACGTTGGAAAACGTGTCAATGTGGGGGGGAAATTGATATATACATCTAAATAAAGATCTGCAGTTTTGGTTCTTAACCCCCTCGGGAATAAAATCCACTCAGCTTATAATTCATGTAGTAGTAATGATTGGGGGCCCCACCTCCAACTCCTGGCGCCCCTTCTTCAAAGCTTCAAGATTTGATGCCAAGTCAGCAATCGCAGCAGTTCGAATGGCTTCTGGCCTTGGGAGTCAGCTATCAAGGGTGGACCTTGTTTCTGGTGAAACACTACTCTATGCGATTATGTTTGTAGGTGGTCTTGAGTTGTGTTTGTGGAAACTTGAGCCCGCACACACACATCATACCTATATTCTATATATTAATTCAAGCTGTTTATATGGGTGCACATGCACAGAATAATGTGTATATATATATATATGTATTGTATATATATGTATATATATATATATATATGTATATATATATATATATCTGTGTGTGTGTCTCTCTCTCTCTTTCTCTCTCTCTCTCTCTCACGGTGCACACACCTGACGATAAAAGGCTTGGTAAGGGCACTGAGCCCAAGACACATTGGCAATGGTCAATTTGGCACCCCAGCCTTGTGCGTGTGTGTGCAGAAAGCGCCAAGAGTCAAAATACCACTGTGTGGTGATTGAATTTTTTGAACAAATTTTGTGAACCCCAAGCAACCTTCACATTCCAAGATCATAGAACTTGCCGATGTCATAGCCTAATGGTACATGAGGTTGGCACCGGAAGCGGGAGAAAATTGGAGAGATGAACGCAGTTGCCGAAAAAAACAAACATATATTTAAAACTAACCAAAGAATTGTCTTCGCTTCTTGGGATGCTGTCTTGGCTTTGGGCACTGGCTTCGGTTTGGGTCTGGGTTTGGGTTTGGCTTGTGGGTCAGGTACCCCAGGTGCACCATTCCCTCCGCTGCTGCTGCTGGGCCGTTCAGCTTGGAAAGATGGGTCAACTGAAGCCGGGTTCGACCTGATAGGTGACATAGAAACCGCAGTGAAAACACACGTTTTTTTCGAACATTTTTTTTTTTTCAAATTAGAAGTCGTAGCTGTTTGCTAAACATGAATTGGGGCCCCAACATGAGAGCTGCTGCCTGTTGTCCTGCCAACTCTCCTTCCTTTGTCACGGTCACATTGCGGAACTGCTCAGTCTTGCTGATGATTGTAGACGAATCCCAACAACGGAAGAGCTTCATGTTGGGGACGTCTGGATTCCATTCCCATTCGCCCAACTCCTCCTAGCAGAAGTCAAATAAAACATCGAATATGAATCACTCTGTTGAAATCTTAATTCCTTAACCAGCCTTGTTCTTGCAAATATCGTTCACCACACCCTGGTTCTGGTCCTTGGCATCCACACCACATCAGCCTTGTAAATATATATACATGGAAATTCAATCAAAAACCCAAGCCAAAAAACATCGAGATTTTTTTTTGTATACAAACAATTGCTGACAAATATCCTCCACACTCATCAGCTTGTAAACCCCCCGCGTCTGCTGACCATCCCGATGCTGGCTGCTTATGGCCATTGAGCTTTGAGCCCAATCTTCATTGGATTGCACAAACTCTTCGAACAATTGCTGCCTCTCCTTGCGCACAGCTGGGTTGCGCACACCTCAGCTCTTGGCAAAATGGGCATGATTTTTTTTTATCACACAGGTATAGAAGTACAGAACGAGAGAGGAAGATAGAGAAAATGAAAGATATATGAATGTTAGGCAATGGGGACAAGTTGGGTTCTATATATACATGTTCAGCTGTGGGGCCAAATTTTTTCTCCTTCTCTTTCAGCGCTTCGAACTTCTCCTTGATCGATGGAGGTAGGTCAGCACCTCAATCCGCATGAGCTACAAAGAAAAATAGAGAGAGAAAGAGAAAGAGTGCAAGGGAGAGTGTGTGAGAGAAAGCAAAGGAAAGAGAGAGGTAGGGGGAGATAGATACCGATAGGTTATATATATATGTTTACGTATTTATGATATGTTTATTGTCCAATAAGAAAATTCAATGCATATTTATCACTAAATGGGGCGGAACTGCAATCAGGAAACGTTTCTGTCGACTGAAGCGCATGTAGATGTTCTTCAACATTTGTTTGTCCGATAGGTCCGACTCCCCCTCCTGCTCTGCTTCCACCTCCATAGTCTGTTTCTGCAGGGCTTGCTACAGCTGTTGGGGCTGGGCTTGGTGGCTCAGGGCTAAAGTGCGGGTCAGCTGGTCGCAACCTTTTGAACTTTGACCAAAATTGCTTGCGTGCTTCTATGGTGGCTTGGGAATCTGCTCCACCATCCTCCTTCTGCGCTGCTGCCGTGCTGGCTTGAGAATCCTGCACTGCACTACTCTCCCTTTTCACAACTGTGCTGGCTTGGGAATCCTCCCTTTTCACAACCGTGCTGGCTTGGGAATCCTCCACTGCACTACCCTCCCGTTTCACAACCGTGCTTGGAGCCATTGCTTGAGTCATGGGGGTTGGGATAGATTGGGGACGTGGTTGCACCAAACTCTCAACGAAGCTTGCAAGGCATTCAGGGTTGGCTGCAAAGACCGGGTTCTTTGACAGGATGCTCAGCATTTCTTGAACCTAGGATCTTGTAACATGAAACAACATTATCTTGCTTAAAAGAATCTGGCAACTGTCACAACCAGCAAGAGCCTTGACCAAGGAACATCCGGTGGCACACTGAGCCCCAAAGTATGTCCCTGACCGATTTGCGGCAGAGGCGGCACATCACGCTTCATGAAGTCCACCTTGGAAGGCAAAGCACAAGGTGTGCAGGTGTAAATCCAAAGCGCATGTATTATATATATGTATATGTACATGCAAACCAATGCAATATGCATATAAATGCATAGTGTGTGTGTGTGTGCAGGCACAAACTTGGAAGCAACATATGCGGTAAATGACACTAGCTAGATTTCAACCACATTTCTCAGAAAAAGGGGCTTTCTATTTTTAACCAAATGGTTGATTCCAAGAGGCCCTAGCGGCTTCGAGTTCCTCTTCTGTAGCAGGGATCGTGGTCATGCTGCTCATCCCACGGTGGATCTTATCACGACCTGAAGGGTTTTGATAAGGGGCATTATTTTTTTTGATGATATACAAACAACGGTGCTTTGCCATCTCAATCCAACCCCAAATTTTAGGACAACAATATCGCCCCATCAATATATGGGAATGTCTTAAAATGGGGAGCCTAAAATTTTGGTGCCCCAGACCCCTTTCTTATTAGGATCAATAAGGAACTTGAAGGGCCCAAATTTAGAGATATCCCCATATATATCGAATATCTATCATTATATATATATATATACATATCTATTTCCAAATGATTTTTGGACAAACCCCGACCTTCAGCAACATCCATACCATCAGCTGGACACTCAAACAATGCTTTAGGCATTGGCGCACCCGCCATTCTGATATATTTGGCATCCGGGGTGACTTTCTCAACAGGTTTGGATGATGACGCACTGGTGCTAGCAGAGGATGGGTTATCCTTCTTGAAGTCCTTTCTTTTCATCCCAATACCACCCCCCCGACAAGAATCAGGAGTGTTAGGGATTGAAGAACTTCTCACTGCCAGCAACCGCTCCCGCCGATGGTGGGCAGCATCCAAGGCGACAGCAACCACCTCCGCAGTGAGCTGATGACCAGGCAGGGAAATGTGGAAACAGGTGCGAAAATTCAGGCTTACAACCACTAGTTGCGTCTTGCGCTTTTCTTTAGCGTTGGCGCACCGCAGTCGCGTCGTACGTTCGCCAGGGGCCGCGCGGTCTCGGCGTTGCCGATAAAAACAAAAACACTCAAGGGCAAAACGACTTCAGATCTCAGCACTCAACTTCCCTTTTCACGCACACACACGAAGAACAAAGTAAATTGTCCTGGCTGTTTCTCTTAGCCACTGTACTGT